>WTSP01000487.1:0-31363 GCA_025331215.1 Actenoides lindsayi
CCCACACAAATTCGCTAAAAAACCAAAAAAAAAAAAACACAACCACCCCCCCCCCCCCCAAAAAAAAAAAAAAAAAAAAAAAAAAAAAGAAAAGAAAACCACTAAAAACCACAAACAAAAACTCTGGGGTTCTTTTTTGTGCTGTCAGGCTTTATGTAGAATCAGGCATTGTCTGTCACCCCACTCTTAACTTTGTGTCAGATCAGGTAACATCGTGCAGCTCCTGCAGCTGCCAGAAAGCCATCACAGAAGCACAAAGTCAACATAATTTGTTTGTTGTGTGCTCTGGGTAATTCAGCATAGATGTGAGCATTTGCCCATACCTAATCTGTATACTATTTGTACTGCTGGGTCACCTGGTAAAGCAGAGACTCTGTAAGAGTTATCATGAAAGCAAAATCTTATTTACTCAGCAAGAGAACAGAAAGGAAATACAACAGAGTGTAAACAAATCAGAAATTAATTATAAAACCTACAGGAGCTTACAGATGTTAGAGACGTCTTTATGAATACGTGCACTCAGTGAGATTGCATTTAATAAATATCTGGTGCACGCACTCATAGCCACTACCTAAAGGCAGAGGAAGGTCCAAAAAGCCAGTCTTGCTACATGTGGATGCCATGACTTCCTGACACAGCATGCCTGGCACTGGACTGACCACATGTTGACTCTGAGAATCTTCTCAGAACAGGAGCCCAGGCCTTTGCCCCCAGGAGTTACCACTTGCAGAGTACCATGTGAAATACCTGCATGGTTTGCCCTTCACATGCGTGTATATGTACGGAGAGATATGCTATTTCACTAATTCCAACCTGGAAGAATAATACCTTCTTCCTCCCCTAAAAATAAAGGGCAAAAAAAGAGTGAAAACAAAACAAAACACATTTTCATAGTTATAAACCTTTTCATATTGACTGTGCACTTGTAGAATGAACATGGTTTTCCTTATTCTATGTATCTGGCTTTCTAAAAATGCTTTGGAGTCTTGGTCCATTTTCAGAAAATCCTTTTATTTTCTCATCAGGCTTCTCACAGTGGTAAGACAATCTTACCTCTTTCATCTTTTTCCTCCTCTATTTCTGCACACAGACATATCCTAGGACCTTTCTTATGATTAGGGAAGCCAATGCATTACTCTGGTGCTCTGGTGTAGTTTCTAATGTGCACAACTTGGAAAGCGCCTTAGGCAGGCACACTGCTGGATCTGTTACCTTGTAGATGAAGCAAATCAAAGTGAGACAAACTTCAATGCCCTGCTTTCTGTGGCTTCTGATCACTCCTGTATTCACAGGAAAAAAGAAATCTGCCAAAAGTTGCTTGTGGGTAAACTGAGCAGAGTATACGTATTGAAAAGCATCAGCGAAGCCAGTAAAAGTAACCCACACAAAGAAAATAGATTTTTTTTTCCAGGGTGCTGTATTCATTGAGGTTAGTGGATAAATACAGAAAATTCATATCAGAGTTCCCACTTAATGAAACTATTTGTGTGGATGATCTCTGTTTAGTTACTGTTAGTAGGGATTTTGCAAAATGTAATTTCAAAAAAAGCGTCAGGGCATCTTACTGAGAACATTAGCAAAAGTTCATTAAATCAGGAAGTGTTGATTGTGATACAACATAAATGGCATTCTTGATTTCTTATGTTTTTCTGGGCTGGAAAAGGAATGCATTATTGAAGAAAGTGATGTATCTGCTGCTCCAAGAACACAAATTGACTTTATCACCTGAATATGCTGCACATGTAGAAAATAAGGAACTTTATAATCCCATCACATGGTATATGTGGTACCTTACAGAAAATATGAAAGTGGAGAAATCTTACAGTTCTGCTGTAATACATTCATTATGGAGTCATTAGAGGAGGCCAGACTGATCATAGGAGAGAAAGGTGAGGAGTCACACAGGCACCCCTTTTAGATTTATAGGAATTGGAGATACTAATGTCTGAGGTGTTTATCCCTGCCTGTCAGGTGGAGTTGCTGCCTCCACACTCCTATCAGCACCACAGTGCTTCCTCTCTTATGTTTCCCAGGGGGACAGGCTGTTAACTTGGGCCCCTGTTTAAAATGTCCTGTTAAAGCCCTTCAGTGCCCATACTGGTCTCAATCAGATCTTTTCTTTTGCATTCTTCCTGGGTTCCTGCCTTGTCACAGCTCTTGGCTGTCACCTCTGCTTTCTCTCCTTTCTACAGAAAAAATGCCAAGAAGCAATTTGTTTGCAGTGGCAATTAATTATTTAATAGCAAGTGAAATTATGGATTTGATAAAGGTGACAATGTAAATAAAACATCTTTTGGCAGGACACCACAAAATATTATGAACAGTAAACTAGAATGCTGTGAAGTCAACAGGGAACACAGTAAACAGATTAGAAACCAGCAGGTCTTGAAATACAACTATCAACAGGAAGAATTGTCAAGTAAAGTCCCACAGGGACAAGTTTTGATCCTAATTTTCATTTACATTTTAATTAATGAATTAAAGGAGAACAAAAAAATAAACCAGATATCATCACAGCTTGCTTTTGGCACAAATGTGAGAGGAGTGGTGAAAAAACAATAAAATATACAATGGTTGGTTTACTGACATTGTTTTATTTTGGTTTCTTAGGTAACAATATGACTTTTATCACAATCAAAAGTAAAGTCATGTACTTATTCAAACAGACTAACAACGACCATTCTCCCAGGAGGGGAGGAAGGGAACCAAGAGGACGGGACTTCTACTGGATTCCAGAGTCTCTTGTGGATTAGACTTCCCAAACTGATGGTAATACCAAAAAGGATAATGGAGCTTATTGACATACAAACAAGGAGCTAAAGGTTTGAAGTGGGAAGATTTCTCTGTGGTATGCTGCAATTGAATCAGAGCTATCTGACTTGAAGCTGGAATTAATATACAGCAAATCAGTTGCCTTTGTTATGTATAAGGTCAGAAGAATAGTCCCTTCTGGTCTTAAAATACATTAATTTATGTATGGGGGCAAAAAAATTACCCTCACTAAAGCTTCATCCATCCCAAGAGGAACTATAGGATATATAAGGAATAGTAATTAAGTTTCTAGTTACTATTTTAACAAGAGCATTGCAAACACATCTCAACAATTTTTCAGATAATACAAGATTTTTCCAAACCGAAAATTCCTAAGTGTCAACTGTTTAAAACTTTGCATTTCTGTGTTTTCCCTTTCCACCTACACTTCACCACTGAATGAATGATGCTTGCCAGTTTCAGACCAATTCTAGTCCTCTTTCCACTCTGCTCCCCACCTCCCTCCCTCTGTTATTCTCAAAAATTCCTCAGTTTTGAAAACATTACAGAGCAGTTCAAGGTAAACTGAAGGTCTCCGCTCTGGCAGGCCCAAGCTGTTTTCCTCAGGCACTGCTCTGAGCAGCCCCGTCCCTCACCAGCTGCCAAGACCCACACGGGGTAATGGCAGGCAGGCAGAAGCCAGATACCCACATCCTCAGCAACACCTTCTCCCTCCCCTCTGCACCCTCTCTGCTGGTGGCCAGGGGGAGCTTAGTTCAGGAGCAACTTCTGCAACGCACCAACACCACCTGCACTTTTCCCCAGGGAAGAGGCATCTGGAAGTTTTATGGGGTGAAGTGGCCCGAGCAGTTTGGAAAATCTGGGCATTTGCATTACTCTCCTTTTCAATGAAGTGTTATATAGCAAATGTAAATTGTCTTGAACAGGGAAAAAGAAAGAAAAAAAAGAAACCTTGCACATGTCTCTAGAGTGAAATCCAGACTGCCTGATTAAAGAACCAACAATTGCTTAAATGATTGTGACAAACCAAACATTTAGTCATGTTCTCCCCAGTTACAAAAAAAAAAAAAATAAATTAAAAAAAAATCAGTGTTGTCTTAAGAAAGTTTGCTAATATTCAGTATGGAAAGTTTTCTTTAGAGTTGTTCTGGGGAAGAGGGCAGAGGGAATGCAGAGTCTACCATTAAACACATTTAGGAATAGTTTAACAGCTGGATTATGAATCTGTGACAGAAAAATCACTCCAATTCTTTCAAATTGCTATCTACTTAAAAAAAGACCACACATTTAAAGGGAGAAAAGGTATCATAGAAAGAGTTTTCTTAAACTGGTACAATCCGGTGTTGAGGAATTTGGAAGGTGTTTCATATGGATTTTTGTGGTTTTTAGTTGGGTGGCCAAAGTATACTACATTAATTTTAAGTCTGCACTTACAGACTGCAGCAGAGTGGAGAGTAAACAATTAGGTTTGTTTGCTCTCTGAACTGTGATACTCTGGGTCCTTCTGTGATTTAAAGGCATGTTGATCATATTTTACTCTTTGGCAGCACCTGTCAATCCGAGATCTCAAATGCTTTATAGTAATTAACCAGTGAAACCTACAGACCCTTCCTCCATCTTTAAGCCAGATACAATAATGCTGAAGGTGTACATACTTGATATATACTAAGGAAAATAAAACAAAACAAACAAAAACTTGCACACACACAAAAAAATGATAGAAACCTTGCAAAATAAAAATCTTTTCCTCTGATAGATAAGTGTTAGGAATTCTATTTTGCCTACAGAGGAATAAAAGAGTAGAGAAGTTGGTAGTCATGGCCAGTTAGCAACAATGCAACACATAAAAGCTACAACCACATGAGCAGTAACCACAATTGGAACCTGGATTTTGAGAGGTGACCAGTATCCAATAACTCCTGTGCTTCTTCAAGTAAATGCCCAAATAAAAACAACCAGAGTTATAGTTCATATTAAAAGCCATCTTCCAGTTTCCTTCTTTAGCTTTCAAACAAGGTTCCTCCCAGTAAGAGATTACAGGATATGAAAGTCTTGTTTTCTGCTGTGATGGTAATGGGAAAATGTGGTAAGAAAAGTCTGAGAGAGAGCATATGCTGCTTCAGGCAACGCTAATGAGGGGCCCACTCATTAGCACAGTAGCCTTCCTTGTCATAAATCTGCCCCTGACTTGTTAATGTTTGCTAATATGTAGTTTACTGTAATAAATTAGAATAAATTGTACTAGCTAAATTGTCTGTGAAGCTGCAGCTTCCCTTTGCAAGACTGGAGCTGCCTATTTGGTTCATTTGCTTATTCTGTTCCGTCCCGCTCCGCTCTGTGTGGCTCCCTGTGCAGCCAGCCCCAGCTCCTGCTTACAAACCCACACAAACCCAGAAAGTCTAAGCAAAACAAAATCACAACCATTGAGTTTCACTTGGTTTCATGCTGAAATCATGCAAAACCAGACACTTTATTTTTAAAGAAAGTAACAAATTAATTTATCCAAATGAGATTTCTAAGAAGTTTCCAGACAACTTGGATCACAAGTATCTCAAGCTCTTTTATCAGTGGGTACAGTGCTTATACCCATTTGCTAGATCCATATGCTGCCATCAGCACTGTTGACCACACAGAATCTAGTTGGATGCACAGAAAAAAAAAAAAAAAGAAGCTGTTCCTTTTCTTAGGATGAAGTCTGACATTGCAGATGATAGCAAAAGGAAGGGAAAACTACTCTTTCCACCATGGGCCGTGAATTTCCTTACATCACTGATACTTAAGTGATGCACTTGAGCTGGTTCAAGAGGCTAAAAATGAAGAAAATTATTCTTTTTTCTTTTTTTTTTCTCACCCACTGGTTTAACTTTCTCCTGACCCAGAAAGCTGAACCAGTTCATTTAAGAGACAAAGAATTCACTCAAGTCAGGCAAAATATAAATGATTATGCAAGAGGAGCAAAAGGAGCATAAGTTGAGGGACAGCAGGACTTTAAAGCAAAATTTCATCCTCAAAAATCTGATGTAATATTTAAACAGTCTGCAATCAGCAACATCCTTATATAAATACCATTTACAGAATCCAGATGTGCTATCCCAGAATCACAGAACAATTGAGGTTGGAAGTGACTTCTGAAGGTCATCTGGTCCAACCCTCCTGCTCAAGCAGGATCACCTAGAGTTGGTTGCATGTCTCCAGGGATGAAGACTCCACAGTCGCCCTGGGCAACTTCTCTCAATGCTCAGTCATCTTCACAGTAAACAAAGTGTTTCCTGATTTTCAGAGGGAACCTCCTATGCTTCAGTTTGTGCCCTGTGCCTCTTGTCCTGCAACTGGGCACCACTGAAAAAAGACAGACTCCCTCTTCTTTGTACACTCCCTTCAGAGAGTTGTACACATTTATGAGACCTCTCTGAGCCCTCTCTTCTTCACACTGAACAGTCCCAGCTCTCTCAGCCTTTACCTATGTGAGAGATGTCCATAAAATTCTGTGAGGAAAAATTTTAATATTCCTTCTCCTGTGAGGTCAGGTGATGGAAGACAAGTTGCAGTGTACAATAAAATCTATCATTTGACCATACAGAGGAGTCTATGGGACATCTCTGTGCTTAAACTCCCTTTATAATAATTTGAAATCTTGTCTATATAATCAATAGAGTCTAAAGAGTGGTTCATCCCATCCTAAAGTAACTGTCTAAAATAGGTGAGATGAACCATGCTCTAAAATTGCCTATTTCAATTAAGTAGGCATAGAGATATTTACACTCAAGGACAATAAACTTGGACAAAATTAATGTCTCCTGTAAGTTACACAGAACTTATAAAACTTACAAAAATAAAAATACAACTGACATGCTTTTTCTGCACAGAAGGTATGCAGGCATATTCTAAGGTGCTAAATTAGTGCCATGGTCGCTAAAAATAAAACAATTTTTTAAAAAATCTATTCTCAACTGAAGAAAACTCATGTCTTTGACATACAAGATTTGAAGGGTTTGGTCTCTGAAAACAGACCTCATGGAAAAAGATTTCTCTAGCAAACAATAATTTGGTTAATGGTAAAATATTACAAATGTTGACTTAGACCATAAATTTATATCAGTTGTTGTTTCAGGGGTCATTTATGAAGTAGGATAGAACACAGGATAATTGTCACTGTAAGGAAAGTATTTACTGTATCAGATAGTGATCACCTAGCAATGTACTGTAGAGATGTAGTTTTGGTACACTACTGTATTATTTTTCCTGTTTAATGAATAGTCTCTGGTTTGACTGAGACTTTTGTAACTTTTTGCACATTAAAGAAGTATATATAGTAGAAGAAAGGAGAAACCGTGGATGCGCTTCAGAGGGACTTTGATAGACTACAGATTCATCTTCCTTTTAATCATCTGGATATCATCTGGACAATCATCTGCTTCTTCACAAAAGAAAATAAACACTAGACATTTTTGGCATGAGATTTAAGTTGGCTGGTATTAAACAGCAGATGTAGATCAAGTCCCTCCATAGTAACCCTCCCCCGCAATATAGATACTAATTTTAAATATTTAGGTTTCCATGTAGATGAGACTGTGTACTTCTGGAGACACTTTCATGTATTTGTTTATAGAAAAGAGTCTGAGATGAAATTAGGTGTGTTTTATTATTTGAAGACTCGTTATACTTTGCCTGTCAGGAGAAGTTTAGCACTGTAATTAATGTTTCCATGAATTAAACACAGGAGTCTAGTACATACAATGACAGTATTTAAGTAAAATATATAGTTACTCTATCATCTGTTTAACAGACTCTGACAGTTCATATTTCATGTTCTTTTTGAATATTAATTAAATTCTTCCTTTAAAATATCATTGTTGCATTGCATGGAAAAGAAATGTACATCTATACTACTGTAACGAACAAGAAAATCTTTTCAATACTGTCCAAGACTTAGAATATTTGACACAGAGTCTAGGCTCTGATATGAATCTAGTGTTGTACCTCTAAGTATGCCCTTTTGGTCCTGGAAATAACTCCAAACATTGAAAACATTTGAGTGTTGAAATATTGCTTTACACATATACTTAGATATACTGCAAATAATATTTTAAATGTTTTTGTCAGTTTACAAGGATAAAATCCAATAGCTATATGGACAAATTACTGGAAGATCTCAATTCAGATTTTCAAAATCTTAAGGCTCTGAAAGAAAAAGTTATCGAGATAGGTCAGTGCTTACTCCCTCTCATTATTGTCAGTAAAGTCTTTGACACGTAGAAATCTTTAAAAAGACCGGTACTTCTGTACATATTGAAATGAGAAGTGATAGATGTTGTGAAAATCTACATGATAAAGTGAATGATCTTTCAATCCAGTTTCTTATGTTAGCGCACACTAATCAAAAGGATCAATTCAGCTCGTTTTACTCTCATTCAGTGTTCCATTAATGTGCTGCAAATTGGATGTTTGAGTCTTGAAGAGTTTGTGATTTAAGTGCTTCTCTGACATTGTATCTGGAGTAAGTAGGAAAATCAACTTACTGATTTTTTACCCTGAGTGAAGAGGGCTGGAACCAGACATTATCTTTCAATATTCTGAAAGAAAACAGTGTAGTAGCTGAAACCGAAAGGAATGCAGGGGAACCCACAATCAGCATCCATCACAAAATGCATAGAGGATATCTTAAGAGGCTCTACCCTTCAGAAGCTAACCACAATGTTATTTTCTTGATAGAGGATAAGTAAAGAAACATGGTAATGACAGGCAGGAGGATAGGGCCATGCCGACAGGAGGAGATGGATTTTAGGAGAGACAAGGGCAGGAGAAATATGGTAGATTACAGACTAGAAATTAAGACAGAAAGACAATACAGAATACGAGGAGAGGTTTTCTATTTTATCTTTTCAACACTTTTCCAGTGGTATAAGTCTTTCACTCCAGTTCACAGTTTCAATGACAGAACTGACTCTATATCTCATCACAACTATACTGCCTCCTGCGATGGAGAATACAGGACTAGCTTCACAGATCATTTCTTAGGGTTGTACCAAATAGAGGACATTCAGAAATTAAAATTAAGTCTATTTTATTCAGGCAGGAGGAATTACTATGTTTTGGTTCTTCTTAAGGCTTTCATTTTCAGGCAAAATGACACAAGTGACACAACAACAATTTCAGTTATGATACACTCCATGTTTCCAAAGCCAGTTTCCAAAAGTATTCATGACTTCACGTCAACCAGTTTTGCCATGTGTATTTATCTCTTTTTTACTATTGAAGCTATTAACTGACTAAACCCACATTAAATTAAAAAGCTATAAAAGATTAACACATCATTTATTTTGAAATGCAAGCTTAATTGAACATATGTTTTGACCTAGAGAGGATCTTGTTTGTTTACCCGTAACCACACAATGTGCAAGTGGTGAGATTGCCACATAAATGAACTGGGCAAATGAAGCGAACAGTCTAAATGATTAATTTGGTCTCTGATATTTCTGACCTTTTATTGTATCAGTGAGAGCAATATAGGTTCATCAGAGGTATACAGTCAAGTGAATTAATTCCAGGAAAACTGTAGCAATGAAAACTGGAAAATAATAGAGAAATACATGAAGATTTCAGAACAGATAATAGAATTAATTTATTTTTATAATTTTCTCCATTAATTCTTCTTCATTCTACATTCTAATTACTTTTAAAGGCCCATTATTTAACCCTCCCCATTTTAATCAGGAGAAACATACAAGCTCTATGATTAAAAAAGTGAATTGGGTAGCTATTTACCTCTTTGTCATCCCTACTAGTGGATCTCCTATGTCAAAATAATGTGTCGCTTGAATTGCTGACTAGTTTTCCTTAACTAGCCCACAGGGGTATTTAGTATCTGCAGAACATAACTCACACTGTATATAACTTAATCTTTAATGCAACAGACTTTTCCAAATAGAGTGTACCCTCTCTAAGTTTGCTGATGATACTAAACTGGGAAGAGTGGCTGACACATGGCAAGGTTGTGCTGTCATCCAGGGAGATATGGACAGACTGGAGAGCTGGGCAAAGGCAATGAAATTCAACAAGAATAAGTCTAGAGTCCTACATCTGGGGAGGAACAAAACCATGTACAGGGACAGGTGAGAGGTAGATCCACTGTAAAGCAGCCCCATGGAGAGGGACCTTGGCATCCTGGTGGACAATAAGTTATCCAGGTAACAGCAATGTGCCTTTGTGGCCAAGAATACCAATGGTATCCTGGGCTGCATAAAGAAAAGTGTATCCAGCAGGTCAAGGGAGGGTCTCCTCCCCCTCTACTCTGCACTAGTGAGACCACATCTTCAGTATTGTGTTCAGTTCTGGTCCCCCCCAGTTCAAGAGGGACAGGGTAATACTAGAGAGTCCAACAGACATCATGAAGATGATGAAGGGACTGGAATATCTCTCTCGTGAGGAAAGGCTGAGAGTCCTGGGACTGTTTAGCCTGGAGAAGAGAAGACTGAGAGGGGATCTTATTAAGGTTTACAACTATCTGAAGGGTGAGTGTCAAGTAGAAGTGGCCAGGCTCTTTTCAGTTGTGCCCTGAGATAGGAAAAGAGGTAATGGTAGCAAGGTGAAACACAGGAAGTTCCACCTCAACACGAGGAAAAACTTCACTGTGAGGGTGACAGAGAATTGGAACAGGCTGCCCAGAGAGGTTGTGGAGTCTCCTGTTCTAGAGACTTTCAGGACCTGCCTGGATATGTTCCTGTGTGGCCTGCCTTAAGTGATCCTGCGCTGGCAAGGGGGCTGGACTTGATGATCTCCAGACGTCTCTTCCAACCCCTACCATTCTATGATTCTGTGACATAACAATTTATAAACACAAGCCATTCTGTTATTACTTCAAGTGCAAAGAACCAGATTTTGCTCTAAATTGTACTGGCAATGATTTTCTTCTTTTTAAATGCATAGAGTCATAAATATGCACCAGAGAATTTGAAAGTAGGAGTTTTCCCACTGTACAGCATAAATCAAGCTGTAGTATGGATATGACCCATGAGTCACACATGTTGAAGTTAGAATACATGCAGGCACAGTGTACAGAGCTGCCACTGCCTTGTGTGATATCCTGTGACATCAAGCTGCCAATGCAGTAACTGACAAGGAAACCTTTGGTGGCACTAACTTGGATCATACAAGACTTTCAGATATATACATAGACAACTATACATCTGCATCTCTTTCATAGAGAGAAGAGAAAGTTCAGGTCACCATTTTCTCAAGGGCCTAAATATTTTACTCTATGAACATCTGAGGGATTGAAAACTAGGGACAGAATAAGTTTATGTTCATCTGTGAGCAAGGGAGTAGATTTTATGAGCCAGATGGTCCTTCTCCATCATATGTTCCTTCTATGAGAGGCTAATGTAAGTAATTTGAATAATTCTTTTAAGGTGTTACATTAACGGTAAAAAAATTAAAATTTCTACTTTCACTGTGTAGCTTTGAATCACACCCAAGCTAGATACTTCAAACAGTCAAAAAACAGCTCTGCAAAACCCCATGGGGTCACTTTTTGAATGAAAAAAGCTACAAAATTTCAGACTTTTTATGGTGGAAAAGTCCCTTCCACACCATAACCAAAGACTGTTGACATAAGAATAATTTTGTTTTATTGTGTTACAGCAGTAATAGTGGAAGAGTTATAAATGGACCTCAAATTTGTTACCATAAAATTCATTTAGACAAAAGAAAGTGGTTAAAATCTTTTTAATTGGACTACTTTAACACACCTGCTGTTGCTATAGCAATTGCAGCAGAGCAGTTGAAATACTCTTCATTTTGGACTACTTCTAGTCTAGTCCTGTGGACTGAATGCCCATTAAACAATGGGAGCCTCCCAAGCATGTTTCTGGAATATATCTGCAATGTGAATGAAAGCAGAGAAAGTGAGTACAAAAAGTGCACTCCTTTGATTAGTGGAGACCTAGTCAACAAAATCAATGGAGTCTAGCTCCATGAATGCTTATTTTCCCATGTTGACTGTAGTGAGAGTTTGACATGATGAGCACATTGTAACTTTCTAAACTGAGGAAGTCAAATGCCACGATCTTATCTCAGAAGATGAAGGTGCTGCCTAACAGTGTCTAACAGCATTGCCATGTGTGAGTTCTCCCATATCTACTAAATGTAAACTATTCCTTCAAAAGTTCTCTTCATTCCATTCAGAATGGTCCATGTCCTTTTTTTTGTCTGTCTTATGGAAACTTAGTTGTCTTCTGCCTCAGTTAAAACTGCTAGTAGGTTCAAAAATGATAGGGGATGATCTGACAGAGAAATATGCAGAAGGACTGCTTAATCCTCTAAATTCAATTTCTTTAGGAAAAGGTAAGGCAAAGCACCAAAAGAATTAGCAAATCACAGCAGAAGACCCTAAAAAGTATCAACTTTAAACAAGAAATACCCAATGCTTCATAAGCTTTCCAGTCAAACCCAGGCTGCCTCACACAGTGTGTAAGAGCAATGGGACACTGTAAATTTTTTTTTCAGCTGGAGCCACTAGCTGCTAAGCAAATATCTTTCTTTCAAACCATTCACTTCCATTTTGGTTTTATGTTACATGGGCAAACAGAGCTAAAAGAACAAACTGAAGGAAAAAGACACTGAAATTATGCAGAGGAACAAACCAGAAAAAGGCATTCCTTCGTTTTCTAACATTTGCACAAATGGAAATCTGAAAAGTGAAAATGTACTTTGAAAGTATTGAGTATCTTGGGCAATTTAAATCCTTAAAGATTACTGCAGAGAGAAAGGTATTTTCACAGGGTTATACTCTGCCAGTATCAGAAATTCCTCTTTATTAAACAAGTTCAAATGACAGCTCAGTATTTCCAAACTTAAAAAAATATGTGAATGTTATATTTTCCACAGAGAAAAAAAAAAGAGACAATATTTTCTTTTCTGGAATAAGTCATTTTACAATAAGTGAAACAACAAAACCAGAAAAAAAAAAAAAATAAAAAAAATTGCCAATTCCATCTGAGAACTGCAGCTACCCCCAGAGAGCAAAGTCCTGGAAGCATATACTGCATGGAAAATAGAATTGTTACTGCTCTATGTTACAGTTTCATATACCACAGTAAAGGCACTTCTGCCACTTTCCTTTGGAATTAGAAAATATTTTACTGTATGATTTTAAAATTTCAATGTATTTAGTTTTCCTGAGCTTCTGTCAGCAGCAATTCATATTCTAGAAGATGATAGAGAAAGAATCTCTTATAAACACATAATTTATGTAAGAACAAAGTATTATGGATCAGTCTGGAAGTGATGACATAAACAAATACTACTGTTATCGAATTAGATGATTTCTTGATATGTGAAAAATAACAAACGGTTTCAATCAAGGAGCAAACTTTCCATCTTCAGTTGCCCATTTGAAGTTATTCCTAGAGAAGAAGCAAGGATAAAGGAACTCAAGACAGAGACAGACTGACTGTAAATGTCTTGGCTAGGATGGTATAATTCCATATTGTGGAAAGCAAAACAAAGACGGGGGGGGGAGGGGGAGGGAAGGACCTATATTAAAACTATGAAAACCAGAACTCCATCATATCTTAATGTCATATTAAGAATTTAAAAAGTAGCGATGCATCCAGTGATGAGAGCACTGATGGATTTAATCCAGGATTTTTAGATCTTTAGTATTTTTAGAAGTTTTTCAGAAAATATACAGCTTCAAATCTCTCTTGAGACAGAAAATTAAGTATTAACAAAAAAACTTTTAAAGGGTAGATTTTCAGCATGGAGTTTTTGATCAAAACAAGCATAAAGAAGATAGCAGAGCAACCAGTAGCTGTGAGAGGTAAGCATGGCATAAGAGCACTGAATTTAAGTTCCTGAACTGCTTATACAAATTCAAGCAGCTGCACCACGAGGGGCTGAAAGGTGTGACTGAGTGCTCAGTGATCCTGCGGTTAAGGTATCCACAGGGTTGTGCAAAGAACTACTTGTATAAAACATGGGTATAAATTATATTCTTCTACAGTGCTGTTACTGGCCAGACTATTCTGTGGTGGGTCTCTTGCTTTTGGTTTTGACCAGACATGCCATCTGGCCAATACATACCAGTTTCTGTATTTTCCAATAAAGCAAGTTTCACTGGAAATTTCCCAACCAGCTCTCATCAAGAATGGGCTCTTGTTTGTCAGGCCAGATGAGCCACCCCACCACCTGACAACCTTTCCCACACTTTCTGGCAGGCAGCACTTGGTATGAATGCCAATGGGCATCATCCCAACCCCAGAAGGTGTTCACTGTAAACTGAAGTAGGCATCGAGGGGACTCCCATTAATTGAGACAGCAGCTGGGAACATTCTCATTACTGGAAGAGAGAGGTCTGGAGAGAAGCAGCCCATCAAGCTTCAGCAGATGCCTACACAGGTGCTAAGGTAAAAATATCAGGCTGAAAGAAAATGGGGGAAAATTATGTTCACATTCCAATTAGATGGTAAGACATGGAAAACCATGAATGCAATGCCCAGAAGAAAAAATCAAAACAAACTGTGGTGATGCATCTTTTCAGATACTGCAATTACCTATGAGAGATCAACATAACCTTCAAGCAATTGATTATGTAGTGTAAAAGCAGACAGAGACACAAGAACAGAACATAAGCAAAGTGTTATTCCCAATGTACACAATCACTACAGGACAGTTTGAACTACACTGCCCTGGAGCAGCATTAGTACCTCATGAAAACCCAACATGGTGTTCTCTGAGAAGGGATGAGTTAGTGGGATGAGTGGTCTCATCACCAGCTACCTTCACAAAGAAAACACTGCAGGCTGCAAGGCTAAGCACTGAGATGTTAGCATTATGCTGCAAGGATAAGGAACAATTCACTAACAGCATTATGAATGACAGAGGTACACATTAAAGCATGCCTTCTGGAGACAAGTATTCTTCCAGCTCTATGAAACAGAAAATATATGGAAAAATGCAATAACAGTAGAAAAGTTCATACTTCAGAGCTAGACATTTCTCAAACAGCAAATGCCTCAGAAAGTTAGACTCCATCATAGACAAAGCTACAAGATGGAGTTTGGTTTAAAAGGGCAGAGACAAAGCAGTAGTTCCAGAGGACTGGGAAGCTGGCACATATGCATTTATCACATGTTGAGAAAGAGGTATTTCTGAGATGAGCTGGGAGAACAGCTACTTCACAAGCAGAAATGGTAAATTAGTAGCATTCTATGAAAATATATTCATAGTCCAACAATCAACAAAACCAGGAGAGCTGTAATAGATGTTTTCATTATTAAAAGTTAAAGAAATTACAAGATAGCAACAGATTAGTACTCCATTTTCTATGAAGTGGGACGAATGGAGGGCAAAACTGAGGTCATAGGCAAAAAATGTCTCTGCTGCTTATTAAGCCTGTAAACTGGTTGCTCTGGTTGTGTTGAGACCACTACCACCACTCCGACCAAGGGTTTCTTACTGCTTCCTTGCACTTCCCTATGATCATTTCTACTTGTGTGCACTGATTCTCAGTTTACACACAAATTTAGGCAGAGACTCTCTTTTTGATCTTTGAAAGATGTGTAGCAAACCTGACTCGTTGAGACAACAGGCCTCCATGCCCTGCGGTAGAACACAAATCAGTCATTGTCAATTCAGAACTTAAGCACAAATTATCATCTAATAGGTGCTTTGAAAGCAAATGAAGATAGAGTTGCAAGACATCCTAGAGTGTCACAGTAGTTATCAACCATACAAGGCGGGACCTCAAAGAAGTGTGCATCAAAGGACAGTGTTTTTGTTTCACACTGTAGCAGAAGCATGAATGACACAAAAAAATATCAGGGGGCAATAATGTTCCAAAGATCCAAGGCCAGTGTACTCACTCAGGTCAGCAGGCCTGGGTACAGCCCTCAAGGAATGGGAGAATGCAAAAGCCCAAACTGCACTGGAACAAAGAACAGAAGAGACACATGGCAGATTGCCCTGCAGTAAGGGAAGGCAAGCAAAGAGGAATTATCAGTGATTGGTCTTCTCATATGTAGTTAGGCCAAGGCCAGGATCTGAATGTAACAAGCATCTCAATGATCAGTGACACCCAATGATGCTGATTTTTCTGTAAGACTTGCAGACAGAATCAGATAATAGCAAGCAACATCAGGAGCAGAACAGAGGCTGCATTAAATAGAACCTGAACAAGCACATAGAAAAGACTAGTAAAACCAAGACGGCATGAAGGGAAAGTATGGCTTCCTAGGATATCTACACACTGCTAATGACTGACCCCAGCAAGTTGAGAAAGGCTTCCTCAAAGAACACACAATATTTACTAAAGGAATTTGTATGTACAACTCAAATGGCATAAACCTGTTCATTAATTGCTTTTTAAGATGTGGAGAGAGGTTCCTTTATGTCAAAGCTATTCAAGAGGTATATGCTGATTTTGTACTAACTCAGTGGGATAAGTTACAAACAGTATGCAATAAGGACTGTTTCTATTTCCTTTGAAAAAAGGATCAGCATTAAGATGTGTATTCTCCAAAATAAGCAGCTTGGAAACTCCTCCAATCCAGACTTCATACTCTGCATTAGTGCTAAGAGAGGATTTTCTCTTAGTCTGTCCATTAAATTCTCAAGACTGTTCTGATGGTCATGCTTGGACAGCTAGCGCTTTTCCTTCTTCATCCAGAGATGAAAACAAATAGTGTGAGGGCATCCCTTATTAAAAGAGTACTAGGATTTACATTACATTGAAGCATATTTACAACAACAAAGTTAATCAATGAAAGGAGTATTGACATACAGGGAAACAAGAAAGTCATCACAAGTTTTTCAAATGTTGACTACATATGTTTGTCTATAAGCAACTATACTTTTTAAGAATCTCTGAAAACTTGAAGGAGAAGAAGTCCATCTACTAGCCACAGGAGCTTCCCCTGCTGACCCCACATATTTCCACTTGGAAATCCCAGGAAAAGTTAATGCCTGCTTCAAAGCCTGAGGCACAGATAACTTAGCTTTCACTCTACCTGGCTGCAACCCAGAGCTGCTGGAAGTCTTAGCATTTCGCAGCCAGCTTGTGTGTCCATACTGAAGAGACTACCGTGGGCATGTGAAGGAGAGGTTGTAAGCTGGACCCTAGCATTCCTCATTCCCGTGAAACAAAGAGTCACAAAATATCTGTCTACATCTAAACACAAACAAAGCACAACCTTCTGTTGTTACTGAAACTTGACAAAATTATTCCAGAAATGAACTTACACATCCACAGGCTACGTGATTCCCAGAGAGCAGCATCAGTCACTGCACTGAAATACTTGATGTGTTATACATAGGCATGAGGTAATTGCTACATATTTATTATTTATTATTTTCTTATGTATTTATTTTGGAGAGTAATAGACTATCTGTAATTAGGTTCGCATCCATTATGAAGCTATTTTTAAGCTGTTTTATGCCTTTGACTTGCCTTGGCTTGAAAATTACCACATTTATTCTGCAGGCAATGGGGAATGGGTCTTGTTTAGTTTGAAAAAAACACATCCTTGTGCTTCAGTTACTGAATTTCAACTCAGAAACAGCAAAGGAAGCTTTTCTTGCTTATTTTGTATAAGAAGGCAAAAAACCAAAATGTTTGATGAAGGAATTACATTTATTTTGTTCAGCTTTGTGAGTTTTCCTGTGAAATTTTGGACCCCTACCACTGGTTCAAAAGCCCATGGGCCTTAGACCTCCATCATTTCAAAAGTTTGAGCATTCACAAAACCTGAGTGAAGCAAATGGCCATTTAGCTATTCACAATTCATCCTCGGGAGTCAAGAGTTTCTGATCTGTTCCATTTGCTTCTCAGGCATCATCCTCTCTCTGATCAATAGGATACTTGGTTATGAAATACGGAAATAAACTAGCTTGAACTGAAGCACTGCAAGTTACCCATAGTTGCATTTGAATGGGTGGGTGTTTTTTTGTATAAAATATTCTATTACCAAAAGCTTGTGTGCTTTTTTCTTATTATTTAAATGGAAAACCTTGTTCCAATAAACAAGGTCCTCCCCTTTTATTGGTAGAATGGTGGAAAGTAAAACATTTGATTAATACATTCCTTGGCAGTTTCCCACCAGCACAGAGAGAGGATTGTTTTTCATAATAATCTCAATAACTCTTGCTAGATGTTCCCTTTAAACCTATCAAGTTCAAACCCCTGAAGTACAGAAGTGCAATTGGTTTTATCATGTCTACCTTCAGTATGTAAATGCAGTTGCTTTTATTCCACTTTGCTCTATTCCTTAAGGAGAGAAAAAGCTTCTTTGACAAGTTTACAGTTTTAAAAAATCCTAAACAGTGACAATGAACCTACTGACTTCCAATTTTTTTCTGGATCCAAGTTCCTCATTCTATTTCCGTTCAATATTTTGTAGTCATCCTAAATTAATTTAAAATTGAAATAACATCTAAAGAGTAGTGTTAAAAGATTTTTTTTTCCCCTTTCTTTCTTTCTTAGGCAATAAACATCTTGAGACTTCACATCAGGCCTCTCGTTTGTTTAGTTAAAACATACTTTTATTACCTCTTTTAGCTAACGCGGAAAGGCGCAAATATTTCGCTTTACTAAAAGATTTTCGGCGTGCCGAGCTCAGATGAATAAACAGACTTGAAGCTAACAGTGGTGGTCTGAAAAAGTAATTATCAAGGGGCTTTCTAGAATGATTAGTGTCCTTTAATATGCTGATTAATCAGCTTTTAAATAGCGAAGATCCTTGAGTAAGTCTTTTCAAGTAAATGGAATGTCTTTACTTGGTGGTATATGATAATGGTATTTGAAAAATCAAAAGTGATTAATACCTGATGTGTGTTTAATTGTAGAAATATCATCATTTTCAGGAAGGGAAAAGTGCTTGGTAACACATTTATTGCCTACCTATACTGTCTGGCGGAACACTTTATTTAGGGGATTTCTTCTTCTCCCAGGAGCAGGCAACAAACATCCCACGGGCTTCTCAGAGCGCAGCCGGGAGCCTATCGCCCCCCGACGACATCCGGGACACTGATCGCGACAGCTGCTTTGTGCTGGCGCTCGGATCCTCGTAACCCCACCCGCTCCACAATGCCCCTGAACGACAAGTTACTGAGGGCATTCAGCATCTCAAATTGCCTCGCACTTTGAGAAAGTAAGTGCTAATAGGCCTGCTCTTTCGAGCTCTAATTAGTGCTTTGCATTGGAAATGGCTCCTAAAAGCTTCTCTCATTCGAAGGCAACCTCAAAAAAAGCAAATAAATAGCAGATAAACACCTTTCTAAAAGCCCAGCTATAATTATTATTCAGTGTGACACAGGAATACCCTGCCTCTTTCTCTCAAGTAAACATAATTATTTGCAAAGGCTTCTTAACTTTTAAGTGGCTTGTGACACCCACGTCTTTATACGAATTTAATGAAAGGAAAATGTCAAATGTCCCGTTGGGTGAAACAGAATTAAGTCTTTTGTCTGTGCTGCGTGGTAAGCTCAGAAGTGTAATTCCCTGATCTTTTACTTGTACAGCTCCTTGTGTGTTGATTTTCTTTCCTTCTAAGTGTTCTACTTGATAGCAATCTAAATTTCAGAGTACAATCCACTATATATATTGATTTAACTTTTTGTACAGTTAAATCTCCTTCGGAAAACACCGTTTTCATGTCTTTGTGTGACTTTAGGTATATGGGAGTCATCTGCTGGAATTGAAAGACCACTCACACTCCTAAAATTAAGCATGTGTATAACTGTTTGTAGAACGGAGGCCTAAATTGTCTCTATTTCTAAAATCTCCAAGTTGCATTTATTAGTTGCTGTCCTCTGTTGTGTTTATAGTCTTTACCAATTATAAATATACATAAAAAACTTTTTGCCAATTCTTTGAGGTCACAAATGAAAACAAAGAATACAAGCCTTGACATCCTACAGAGCATTTTACTCCAGTGTCTCTCCAGACCTTTTGTTGGTCTTTCCTGAAGTTTCCAGATGAAAGTATGATCTGTGACAGATCAATTTAAAATTCTAAATAAATCATATTTTATGATGCAGTATATTGACTGCTCTACTTAATTACCTAGAATGGACCAAATGCATTCCTAGAATAATTCACCAGATCCATAGCAGCTCTCGACTGTGTTTAAAGTCACCGTTGGACATTATGAGATAGCACTGTACTATTAACTATGGGACAGAACAGTGTCTTTCTGATGAGGAAAAATGCCCAGCCCTTTCTTTCATGGGGAGAAATGCCAACCTCTTTAAAACCATATAATAAAACACCCATTAGCTTCAGTGTTAACCCCCTTACTTGATGTCTGTTTACTGTATGTGTGGCGATAACACATATTTCAAGTTTAGCATCAAAGAGACTCAAACCTGCAGTTGTGTAACAATATGGCGAGTTTGAAAGAGTGAAGTGAAGGTTCCTCATTTGGAAACTTCTAATGCCTTAGCAGAGAGGATGTTTCTATCAGCACTGCAAGTCACAGAGACGTGCGGTGTGCAGCAGGATTTGCAGGTTTTCTTGCCAGGCTGTTGAGCCTGAGGCTGCTATAGATAGTCTCAGTTGAAGTCTGCACTAGCTCTGCTTGGAACCTGCGTGTACTCCTGACCAAAATGTACGCAGTACAAGTTAGATATCATGTGCACAGAAAGGTAAAGTACATGTAAGATATGTTTGGATGTATGTACATATAGATGTGTGTATATATGCATTTACTTGTACAATATAAAAATGGGGGTCTGAGCAGTAACTGCACAAAATTCAAATTAAGGAACCAGAATAAAAATTGTGCATTAAAGAATGGTAGCATACATGCAAACTTTGTGGCTTTAGACAAGCTTCTACAGCACCAGAAATGGAAGAACTTAAAGTACAAGCACTGATGCATGCTGTCTGGTTTTCTTTCAACTATATTCAATTTTTGAGCCGCTATACATTTTTTACTGGCAATATGAATGTCTCTCAGGCTTATGAAAATGAGCTTGTTTTTCTCGTACTGCAGGTTCCATGATCATTAATACCAGACTTACACATTACTGGAATAAGTGGAAGTGCACACTGGAGCCAGATAGGGTGTGAATACACAATTGCGTTCTGCCAAGCTGGACAATATGATGTTTAATGCTATACTTAGGATCTTATACTAGCTTTGTTTGAGTTACAGATAGATCCATACTGATCAGAAAAGAAAGTTAAAGCACTGGAGGAAGACAACATTTGAGCCAACAGATTTTCAAGGATGAAGATACTTAGGGAAAAATTATTGAATGCATTTGAAGAGGCAGTGAAGTTTTTTTTAAGTTCAAGGGACTGTGATGTTTCTAATTTCAGACTTAGAGCCCAATAACTGGATTTACCAGTTTTAGATTTTTCAGGCCACAATTTATTTGATATGTTGTTTCAGTGGTAACAGAAATTTAAGGTGCACCCAGGACCCCTAATGCCTTGCCACTTGTTCCCTGGTTCATATTATGGAACCTGACATCACTCATAGGGATGAATGACAAACCAAATGAATTAACAGAGACAGATTAAAAATAACTCCCAATAAAAAGACATGGAAAGGGTGGTAGCGGCAAGTCTGAGCAGGCAATGCACTGGATGGGAAAACCTGAAGCCAGTGCTGGTTGAGAAAATGGTATGAGGACCCATTCACAGGGTTTGCACTGCACTCCCTCATCCTCCTCACTCAAAAAGTTGTCCGTGGGTATGGAAAGGTCCTGAGGTCACAAGCTACAGGTTATTCAGTCACATTTGATTTGCTGAAGTAGTGCTAAAGACAGTTTTGGGCCACTCAGGCTTACAGAAGACTTGAAGCTACAATGATTTTTCCCATCAACCATAGTCAGGTCTGCTTCACCAGAAGTCTGCACACTCAGATCCTAGTGCATGAAGGGGTCCCTTTCAGGAAGAGTTCTCGCCATCCACCCCACCAGGGTTTCCATTCTGTGTCCAAACTTTGTTCTTAAATACATGCTCAAGTGCTCTTCTGAATCAGGGCTTTTTACAATAGCCTTATTACAGCTCTGGAGATCAGTGTATGGCCACTAAATAAGAATGACAACAACAAAGGGCCTTTTGCATTTGCAAAGTAGTCAGTAGAAGCTTCTTTGGTAGAATTATTCATTTGTGTGAGCTGCTCTAACATATTTTATAATTAAATATATACTTAAGTTAAAGGCATCTGCTTAAGAAAATAAATTAGAGAATTAAGTACTTGGAAAGCATTAGAGTAAGTTTAAGAGTTTTAAAATGTAAGAGAAGTTAGACAGCTATAGATAAAACTTAAAAAAAAAAAAATCCTACCACTTCATATTTAACTGTTGCCATTTTTTAGACAACGACATACATTCAAAATCCATGTAAGAGATTATGGTTTTAGTTTTAACTCTAAATGCCCTCTTCTTGTTGATTTTAACATAGTTTATTTTTTTATGACACACAACCATATATATGTGTAAAATGCACATCTATTTATAATTTAAGAGATTAATTTATATACAAATGGAAATATACACAAGGCTAAGTTCCTTAGCTAGATCTCTTTTGATACTATTTTTAAATTCTGTTATTTTACTAATAAGATGCAAGTCCAAGGGTTTAATATTGCCCTAGGAGAATTACAGTCTCCGAGGAACACATTGCTTACAGCTGGGGTGAAATATCTATCACTGAAAGTTTCAGCACTTTTAATTCCATCACAGTGACATCAGTGGGATAACTGAAATATTACTCACATGTGATACTCGGTAAGTGTCTGTATGATTTTATCAAAATTCTAGGAAGGTAATTTTATGTTTGTCATTACCAGCTTTTTTTTAACAAAAAAAAAATAATTTATAAATATTAGTGCAGATAACATGGTGTATTAGTGGTGGATATTTTTTTTAATTATTATTATGATTAAAATTTTAAAACCATCAGCAAATATCTCCCTGATTATTTTGGTTTGTAGCTTTTTTTTTTTGCTTTTTTTTTTTTTCCCCCCCACTAAATTGGGAAATTCATACTGTAGAAGCAGCTTAGCCAACCTTACAGAGACTTTTCTGATTATAAATCATTCAAAAGGTAATTCAATTATCAAGTGTCTGCTATTCAATGAAAGCCATGGTTTTGTAGTCACTGCTACCAGACTTGTGCCAAGTCTGGTCATGTATGTGGTAGCATTGCTTTGATTTTGACACTGTATATGTGGGCCAAGGCACCTAATAATTCACATTGCGGCACTGTGTCTTCTTACCCACCTAGGGTATGGTAGGATGCTGACACCATTGTTGACATCCCTCTAGAAGACTGCTTTTTCTACTGTGGTGTGCAGCAGGATTTGCAGCTTTTCTTGCAGGTCAGTACAGTCCAAAGAGAACTGAGCTCCTTATAAGGAGCAGCTGAGGGAACTGAGGCTCTTTAGTTTGGAAAAAAAGGAGGTTCAAGGGAAACCTGCTCACTCTGTACAACTACCTGAATAGAAGCTATACTGAGGTGGGCGTCAGTATCTTCTCTCATGTAACAAGAGATAAGACAAGAGGAAATGGCCTCAAATTGCATCAGGAGAGGCTTAGACTGAACATTAGGAAAAATTTCTTCACTGAAAGGGTTGTTGAGCATTGGAACAAGTTGCCCAGGGAAGTGGTGGAGTCACCATCCCTGGATGTATTTAAAAGATGTGCAGATGTGGCTCTTAGGGATATGGTTTATTGGTAGACTTGGCAGTATTAGGTTTATGATTGGGCTTGATAATCTTAAAGGTCTTTTCTAACCTAAATGATTCTGTGATTCTATGATTCTATTTGCCTTGTAGCAGTGCACCCTTTTATCTTATTTATTTCCTCTCCATAAGTTGCAACAGCAATAGAGAACACAATTGTAAGCTGAGTCCCTCAACCAGAAGTTTCTTGTTTGGAGATGAGAGCACACAACCAGAAAAGTACTTCAAGATTCAACACATGCAACTCTGCACTGCTTAATATTTCTTTTGATAGATTGGACTGTGTAGAGAGGCCAATGAAAGGAAGTATTGACTGAAATGAGATGACCAGGTTGCAAACCTGGGAAGGAAAACAAGAGAGGACAGACGTCTCAAGAGCCAACATTCACATAAATGTGTGCTGATGGTTCTCTTAGCTTACCCTATCAGAAAACCCACTTAAGAACGTCACTGAGAGCCAAGAGAAGTGCTATGACCATTAGGAAATGGGTAAACCTCAGTCTCCTCATAGCAGCTAACAGGGCTATTTGGAAGGTGACATCTGCATTTCAGGGGCTTCCCAAACCATTTTGCCTGAACGTGAGAGATATGAAAGAGACCACAGGAAGCTTTGCTTGTGTAAGATTCCCAAAAAGACTCAGACCTCTGTGAACAGGATTCATCTCAGCCTATCTTGTAGTTTCTTCCAATTCTGTATTAACAAGATTAATACAAAGAGTGTGTTGCAGACCATCACTCACCAATATGGCCAGCTGGTGCACAGTGCTGGTGTTTGCTGCAACTCCTGCTGGGCTATAGCTGGTGCCCAGCCCATCCAGATAAGCAGGCTGTGTTTGCTGCTGTCTGATCCAGCCTGTTCTTTTGATGCTCCATCTCAGAAAGTCAGACTTTATTGGCAAATATGGCTATTGCAAGTAACCACTTGAGCACCTGTGGAAGTGTTGCAATGTGTGTTTGGCCAACTTCTTACCGGGACAGTGCTTGCTTATTTTGTTTTATATAATAATTGGGAAAGCAACAGGCAGTAGACAGCAGAAAGCAGGGAGCAAGTCCAGACGACACTACAGTCTGCTATGACTCACTGGTTTCCCAATGATGGCAGTGGGATAGCTTTGTGCAGAATCTCAACTGCCGCTTGCTGCACTGTGACACTGAATACTCAGTTTGTGAGTGCTGTAAACTCTGTCCTCCTGAACCTGTTACCAGCTTTCTGTAGTCCTCTCCATGACATCCCTCTCCACTTCTCTCCGTTTATATCTGACCCCCAGAAGGGATATAGTACTTGATCTCAGCCCTCACCAGAACATTATTTCTTTCTCTCATGTAGAAAATTCCAACTGATATAACCCAAAATGCTTTCTTTAATGTTTTATTATTGACACATACTAATTTAGTCTGTGATGCTCTACTAGATCATTTTCCACAGAGTCTTCATTTTGTATTTGTATATGATACTACACTTAAGCATAGCACTTGCCCTTTGTTTTACTAAATCTTTTAGGATTTCATTCTAATAATTACCTAATACAACTTCTTAGGTCAGCATGCAACAAAGCAAACTATAACCATGGCAGGGGAGTTGGAACTAGATGATCTTTAGGGTCCCTTCCAACCCAAACCAGCCTATGATTGCAAGGGTATCATCAAATTAAAAGCTAAAAAAATCATATTTGTGAGAAATTTTGCTTATTACTATTACGATGACATTTAAGGTACCAATAATAGAAAAAGTTTGAGAAATTTGCTTACATATTAGTCTTTTTAGCTATTTAATGTGTATGTTTGAAAGCATAGAGTGGGAACCATCTAAAAATCCAGGGTCTAGGCTATGGCTCTTTCTAGTCAGTGGAGAAGGAGAAAATCCTCCAGAGGCCCATTCATTCCAAATGACTTGATTGCTTATTTTAGAAAGGTAGTAATCACTCTCTGGATATGTCTTTCTCCACTGACTATGTAAGAAGCCAAGAAAACTGCTTTAAAATAGATACCAAACTTGTAAATTGCTAAAATTACACAAGTTCCAGCTGCGGATTGTTCCTTCCCTAAAACAGACAATCAGACCTAAATTCTTCAAAGATTTAGGCCCTACCTCCCAATGATTTCGCACTGTGAGGTTCTTTTTGCGGTTGACTTTAATGACAGTTACACACCTAAGCGTGGCGCATTACTTAACATCGAGGGTCACAAAACACTGGCAGAAATCTTACCAATCTGCCTATGATGATTTAAGCAGATACAGACTTCAAGCACCCACACCTCTCTAGCAGAAATTTCCAACCCCAATGTAGAAGAGAACATGTGTTCGTGCTGCAGGTGCAGTAACCCCCACCACAAGGAAGGGGAGGAGGGAACAGCTGGAGACATTACTGTTTGGGAGAGCCATTGCTAGGTCTGACAAGAGCACCTCTTTGGGATTACCTTTTTTGCTCCTTTTTGGTGTTTCTTACCACAACATGTTTTCTTATTTATAAAATATTATTTTTAAAAACCCAACAAACTAAAACAACGAGTAGAACAGACCTGGTAGGTGGTTTTGTTTTGTTTTGTTTTAACAGTAGCACCATCCTGAAATTGCATCTACTTATTTTTATTCAAATTGACAACATTTCACTTGAGTGTTCCTTAATGACATAAAACAAACTCTTTTTTTTTCCTCTTTGAAGCTACATCATTGTAGATGTTGATTGTTTAATTGTCCTTCCAATCATGCACTTAACTTTGCACTTAGCCCCATGCAGGACATGACTTGAAGACATTAACAGTTGTCACTAATGTGGATTGCCTTAGGATGTTTAATTTATTTGTAATGGAGGCAAACACTCACTGTTTGGATGGATTCTATAAAAGCTGAACAATTTCTGCCCTAGGCAAAGTTTTCAGAAAGAGTTCATATGGTTTGTCTGTTTGTAATCAGTGCATTCAAATTATGCATAATTTGGTTTTCATGGTTTCAGTGTTGGATCACATAAAGTCAAGTATAATTACTACCAAAAATAAATTTCTGTATGCACCTTGGGATATTCACCGTGGACTTACGACACACTCCTAGAAGATTCACAATTACTAGGAAATTATTTCAGAACGTGTTATTGTTTTCCTCAAATGCAAGTGAAATTGCAATGGTTAATCACAGGAATTGAAAGGAATGGTCAAGAAGTCTTAGTTTATTGCTATTATAAACTAAAAGTACTATCAATTGCTATACCCAAGAGGCAGAAGAAAAGGAGGGTGGGAAACCTTTGCATTTACAGTCATTTCTATGAATAATGTTCCACAACACTGGCAAACACAAGCAAATACAAGCAAAGTGAAGAAGTGAAAAATGTCTTCTGCATCCAATAGGGAGTTTTAATGGGACTCTCTAGTAACTTCCAGGCAGGTGCCTAAGGCAAAACCTTCTGTTGCCTATTGCAAGCATGCAAGCAGCCTCCACAAAAACAGGTTCTGCTCCACTTTTATTTTTTAAGTAGGATGGGTCCCATCTCCAGCTGTGGCTTTAGAAACAAAGTTTTGTTAGACTAAAGACTTTAATAGACTAAACTGGGGAACCTACAATAGAGAGTGAAAATCTTGAGAGAATGAACTCTTCATGTCCTTCTTCCACATAGTCCTAAACATCTTATTTGACTAGAAATAAAATGGAGCTGGGAAAGTTTAGGAATAAATAGACAGGACATTAATTCTGCTAATAATTCTACATGGCCATTTACTGATAGGAAAGTGGATAGATGGGCCACTGATTTCTGTCTCACCCTATCAGAACTGAGATGTGACAAAGCATAAGCAATGTTGTTCTGCTTTGCTTGTGCTTTTTGCTGCTGAACACAAGCCACATCACTTTATGTACACATGAAAAGCAGAAAATCCAAAACAAATACTTGACACAGATTTGGATTACCCGGTGATCCAAAAGTACATGGGGATACTCGTAGTTCTGAATGTGGCCTTAATGGACATAATCATGTAGTATATGTAACTGTTCACTCCTTTTGACCTTCTGACATAAATCCTGCAGATTTAACTATAGATAACTACATACCACTATATGTAATTGTCTCTCATAGTGGCTTGAGACTCCTTTGAAAATTGACTAAAACCCTGATTTTAGATTAATCAAACTGACAAAGTTACTAATGTTAAAAAAGATGTTCTAACTTTAATTCAGAACAGAAAATGTATCTTAAATTGGTTTTGCTTAACTTAGCAATAAGTAAATGACTTTTAATAATCTGCTAAAACCAGACTAATTTAAGAGTGACCATTTCTGGAGGCAGGTTACTTGAAAGCAGTGTCTGATTTCAATATGTTAACAATATGTAAAAAAAATCATACTTAGCTTATGGGTGTGTCTTTTGCCTGAAGTGAATGCATATTTTAAGCAACATATGTTTGGACTTGAATCTGTAAACCCATGTTTATCTAATTTAAAATAATCACGGAATGAAAAAGACACCATTAGAGTCAACCCATAACAATGAAGGGCCTACAGTTCGCAAACTCCTTTCCTCCACTCCCAACTCACCCAGACTACTATGCTCTGTAGTCTTGTGGAGGAAACTAATCTCATTGGCCAAACAGAGAGCTTGAGGGTCTTGTTTCACAGGAATTTTTCTCTGCAGCCATGCTTCCTTCTCCTCAACATCATTCCCTCAGGCTGACCTATTTTCAGGCTGCTATGGAAAAGGCCTGTCTTTGCATAATCACCAGGAATAAGTCCTCTTCCTTGTGCAGCTACATGGAAAACTGAACGAGGGAATCACTCCAACTCATAACTAAAGCAGGGGGGAGTGTTATATTTTTTGATGGTGTTTCAGTCAAATCAGCCCCTTAATCCTGTTGAATATGCATTTACAGTAATGCTGATGCCAAACAAGGGTCGGCAGAAATTCCTTGCTGCATGTGGAGATAACAGGGTAAAGGAATGTGAGACCTCTCATTTTGATACAAGCTTACTTAGGGCAGATACAGTCCAGCCAAACCTGAGCAGAAGACATTTATATTTGCCTAAGTGCAGTCATGGTGCACTCTCAACCTAAAACTAATGATGAGGAGACCCCTGGTCTTCGGGTTGCCAGTGTTTGCAGTGTTCATATCAGGTGCAGAATTGGTCCTTGAGACTTCTGAAGAGAGCAAATCTCCCTGTGGGAGGAAAGACTTTCTGTCATGGGCTCTGAAGTACAGTGTATAAGCATTTTAGAATTAATAATACAATAAGTTTTAAAATGTCTTATTGAGTATTTTGAGAAAAGAAGCTGTAAGGACAAATGGATTCATTTTCTGAATTGATTTACCTAGTTCGATTTAAAACAGCTTCATATATTATTAGCACTAAATATGCATTATGTTTTTCTAAAGGCACAGCATTCTATGACTGCATGAGTGGCTTTCAAAATTACAACAGCAGTTCTTGCCCTTTTCACCATGTTCATCTCATTTTGTCCTGCTTCCTTTTTTACAGATTCTCTCTTGTTACATAGTTCATAGAATCACAGAATCACAGAATGGTAGGGACTGGAAGGTACCTCTGGAGATCATGTAGTCCAACCCCCCCGACAAAGCAGGTTCACCTAGTGCATGTTGCACAGGAATGTGTCCAGGCGAGTTTTGAAAGTCTCCAGAGAAGGGGACTCCATAATCTCTCTGGGCAGCCTGTTCCAGGGCTCTGTCACTCTCACAGTACAGAAGTTTATTGCCATGTTCAGATGGAACTTCCTGTATTCCAGTTTGTACCTGTTGCCCCTTGTCCTGTCACTGGGCACCACTGAAAACAGACTGGCACAATCCTCTTGATTCCCACCCTTTAGACGTTTACAAACATTGATACGATCCTCCCTCAGTCTTCTCTTTTCCAGGCTAAACAGCCAGCTCCCTCAGCACTCATGGGTGAATCCCATCGGGTCCCATGGATTTGTGTGTTCAGTGTGCCTAAATGATCTCAAACCCAATTCTCATCAACCAGTGGAGAGTCTTCCTTCCTCCAGGCTTTCTCTCTTACCTCCAGGGACTGGGAGGTCTTAACAGTAAAGACTGAAGCAAAGAAGGCATTCAGTAACTCTGCATTCTCTTTAGCCTCTGCCACCAGGGCACACACCTCATTCAGCAGGGGGCCCAAGTTTTCTCTAGACTTTCTTTTGCTACTGACATACTTGAAGAAGCCTTCTTGTCTTTTACGTTATTTGGCAGATTGAATTCCAAGAGGGCCTTGGCCTTCCTTGTTGCATTCCTACATACTCTGACAATGCTCTTATATTCCTCCCAAGTTCACACATGCACTGTGTATAATGACTGCTATGATAAAATAAGTTCAAAATGCTTTGTTTCTTATTTTTTCTTTCCCTTAGATGTTAAAACTGACAGCTTAATGACCCTGTTGCCAGTTACTAGTGGATCACTACCCTTGACAATGCTCAAGATAAGCTTACTTTTCCTAAATAAGAGTCTTTTTGCTGTGCACTCTGGGAACTGTAGTACATGGCTTGGTTACTTTAAATCCATTTTGATTTAGTAAGGCACTTGATAATTATCTGGAGCAACAGAAACATGAAGGTCTTCCTCTTCAATTGTTTATTACTTTCACAAAAGTATCAAGGATAGAATATTTTACCTAAATATGAATGTGACGTACTCAACTGTCTCTGTATCTTAGTATAATGGTGTGGAACAGTGAGACAGCTAGAACAAATACTGGTGCTTTCGAAACAGAAGGAAGCTTTCCCGCCAACTTCAGTGGGCACAGGTACAAGTTAATGATGGATAGCTTTGAAAATCTGAATTTGTCACTGTCCTACTGGCTGTTTAGAACAGCTCAGTGCTTCATGGGCTTTGTCAATCTACTGTCATCCTAACGTATCTGAAAGGAAGAAGGCTGCAAAGAAAACTTAACTATGACATGCCCGTGCTGCCAAGATGGTTTTCACTTACAACAAACAAGCGTGAGTAACTTGTAAATATATACTAATTATTTTTTATCCTGAATTTTGTTTCTTTGCTTGCCTGATTTTATATGTAGAAAAAGATTGTGCTCCTACAGCATTTGTTTGCTTTCCCGCAGCAATCTCCTTAAGGAGCACCAGTGGTTAATGGAACACAAGCTGACAAAATATTGCACAGCTCTGTGCACCCTAGGCACCTGGAAGAGTTGACAATAGCACATGAACCTTTGTAGTTGCTCAGGACTTGCTTGCTTGGCTCACAAATATCACGATTCCTGACTAAAATGTGGTTTTGTTTCTTTAATTTAACCTGAGATACACATGGGAACAATAAAAACGGCGACAAAGTTTCAGCCTTACAATCTTGGTATCAGAGCTGTCAGGCTTTTGAAGCTCCAGGTTCCCAGTGTCCAAGATGTCCACAATCTTTCTGGTGAAACATACAAAGGTGGGAAAGAAAGCACAGTGTCCATGAGCAGTTTGCCGCTGCCGAGTAGGGGCGTGTGAAGCCTAGAGTAACTCAATCCGTTGCAGGGTCCCAGTTTACATATGGAACTTGAACAATAGGTATTTACTTAAATTACACAGATTACCTCAGAGATGTGGAATCCGTACACCCTGCCCGCTCCCCTGAACCTCTGGAGATGGGATCCTGTGGGGAACGTAATGGACTTAATTATGGTGTCTGGACTAGCCACGCGGGACCCGGAAGGCAGGAGTTAACCTCACCTCACCTTTTACATGCCAGTGACCCCAGGCTTGGCTGGGAACCTGTTGGGGCCTCTGGAGCTGCTTCGGGATTGCCCCGACGCGCGCTAACCAGCGGACGGCGAAGGGAAACCCCGCACGGGCAGGGCCTGGGCACCCTCACCGTCGCGCCTCGGCCCGCTCTATGGCTCACCTCGTTATGACAGCCCTGGTTGTATGACACAGACCTCACAGTAACTGGGAGATACTGGTGAATGT
>WTSP01000489.1:17985-28718 GCA_025331215.1 Actenoides lindsayi
AAAGAGAATTTCATTCAGAATGTAATGAAGTGCATTCATAAAGACACATTCACATCTAGGTGTGCTCTAACTATTCTAAAGGAATAAATTTAATCTGGTAAGTGAAAAAAAAAATGTGCTGTTAATGGCAAAATACTTGAAAGTTCTAGTTAGGATCAGGATCATAAAGACTTTTAATCAGGACAGAAAAGACCAGATGAAAAAGTAATAGAATATCTAAGTTATTAATTTATTGGCATTTGTACTGAGGCTAACAGAAAGGTTGTCATCATGTTGGATGATTCTAGTCTACTGACATATGAACTAAGAAAACAAACTGCCTTCAAAAGACAAGAATATACCTCACATGGACAAAATATTTTTATCAGTGATAGTATTGGTTAAAATTGAGCTGGTCATCAAGAGGCCAAAGGAATCAGGTGCCCTAAGCCAAATAAAAAAAAATGTAAGCTATATATACCATTTATAGCTTTCAGCAAAACATTTTATTTTCCACTGTTTATGACTGCAGTAGTAGAAACATTTTAACCTTAAAAACCACACCCTAACTTTCTATATTTATCTTGTAAAAGATCTCAAAATGACAGCACTGTGGTTCAATTTAATTTTTATAGAGATTTTTATAGTCTCAGAAGAATTTCTGAAAACAAAATTGATGCTAAAAATATTATTTACTTACTTTGGAATTGTTTGGGGAAGAAAAAATTTCACCTTTCACTAAATACAGAATTATCAGAGGAAAAGTGTTCAGTGAGTTCATGTGGTTTTGACAAGAATCCCAACCTATATAAAACAATGGCCACCGGGTCCCTATGCCTGCTTCCTGGTGAATATAATAATTCGCTATAAAGTTGAGTAGGAACTTGTGGTCTTAGTTCTTCTCCATTTAGTCAGAATTTGAAAGGAAGGCTTTGAAGTCTTGGTTTCATACATAAAGTAGCAGTCTGTATTTACCAGCATAGTACAGGAATATAATCTTTTTTTAAGTACAGAAACCATAGAGCACTATATTTCAGATACAGTCAGCCATTGCAAAAGCAAATTTTGAGTATTACAAATGAAAACTAAAGCTTTGCATCATCTAACTGTCAAATCAGGAGATATAGGCACCAAATAAATCTGCCAAATAAGAAGAAAAATGTATTCTTTAAATGCAATAATACCAAATTATCTTTGGTAGGTGAACTGTAGAAACTCCTTTGGGCTAGAGGATGTGCACTGAAACCCTCAGCTACTGCCAAGATTCATATACAATAATTTCTCACCTACACTTTTTCTTATAGACCGATGATTTTTATAACTGTACTGCCCTGAATATATCAGCCACAAATAACATAGGTGATGGATGGTATCTAATAAATTTTAAATATGTACTCTTTAAGCTATGTAACACAGTTTCTCCTGAAAGTGATACCGGAAGATTAAAAATTTTCATAAAGGATAGACCCTGTGCTCTTGATATTCAGCTATTGGTTAGTGTGAAAAGGTTTTAAACTATGTGATGAGGCAGCAGAAAACTTGTAGGCAGATATAGGCCAGCAGGACAGGTATAAAAAAACTATAGGGTCAGAAAGTTGTGCAGTCTTTTGTGGATGGATTTTTCATGGAAAACTGAAGCAATTGATCTAGTCTACAATCTGCTATCATAGAATCATAGAATGGTAGGGGTTGGAAGGGACCTCTAGAGATGATCAAGTCCAATCCCCCTGCCAAAGCAGGATCACCTAGGGCACGTCACACAGGAACGCATCCAGGTGGGTTTTGAAAGTCTCCAGAGGAGGAGACTCCACAACCTCTCTGGGCAGCCTGTTCCAGTGCTCCATCACCCACACAGTAAAGAAGTTCCTCCTCATGTTGAAGTGGAAACTTCTATGCACACATTTATATCCATCACTCCTTGTCCTATTGCTGGGCACTACAGAAAAGAGATTGGTTCCTTCCATTTGACACCCATCCTTCAGACATTAATAAGATCCCTTCTCAGTCTTCTCCTCTCAAGACTAAACAGCCCCAGTTACCCCAGTCTTTCTTCATAGGGGAGATGTTCAAGTCCCTTAATCATCTTTGTAGCTCTCCGTTGGACTCTTTTCAGTAGATCCTTGTCTCTCTTAAACTGGGGAGCCCAAAACTGGATTCCAGTTTTGGGTGTGGTCTCACTAGGGCAGAGTAGAGGGGGAGGAGAACATCCCTAGACCTGCTGGACACAGTTTTCTTAATGCACCCCAAGATATCATTGGCTTTCCTGGCCGCAAGAGCCCATTGCTGTCCCATGAGTAACTTGCTGTCCACTAGAACTTTCCAGCAGGATGGACCCTAACCTGTCCTGGTGCCTGGTGTTACTCCTCCCCAGATGCAGGACTCTACACTTGCCCTTATTGAACTTCATGAGGTTCACCTTTGCCCAGCTCTCCAGTCTGTCCAGATCTCATTGGATATCAGCACAGACTTCTGGTGTGTCAGCCACCCCTCCCAGTTTCGTATCATCAGCAAACTTGATGAGGTTACACTTGATCCTCTCGTCCTGGTCGTTGATGAAGCTATTGAGCAAAAATGGCCACAGGACTCCAACTTGACTCTGCACCACTGATCACAACCCTCTGAACTCCGTTGTTGAGCCAGTTTTCAATCCATCTCACAGACCAAGTGTCTATGCCACATTGCTTGAGTTTTTCTACAAGGATGTTATGGGAGAAAGTATCAAAAGCCTTACTGAAGTCAAGGTAAATGACATCTGCTGCTCTCCCTTCAGCTACCCATTTGGTCATGGCTTCATAGAATGGTATCAGATTGGTCAATCACTATTTCACTTTGGTAACTCCACGTTGACTACTCCTGATAACCTCCTTTTCTTTAGAGATGGCCCCCAGAATAAGCTGCTCCATCACCTTTCCAGGGATGGAGGTGAAGCTGACCGGTCTGTAATTGCTTGGGTCTTCCCTCTTGCCCTTTTTGAAGACTGGAATGACATTGGCTTTCTTCCAGTCATCAAGCACCTCTCCTGTTCTCCATGATTTTTCAAATATGATGGAGAGCAGTTCAGCAACAGTATCAGCCAGCTCTTCTGGCACACAGGGATGCACTCCATCAGGGCCCATGGACCTGTGTGTTTTCAGTTTATCCAAGTGATCTCTAACCCAGTCCTGACTCACTAGCTGAGTGTCTTCCTCTCTCCAGTTCTGCTCTCTTCCTTCCAATGACTGCGGTTCCTGAGGGCTGGTCTTAGGAGTAAAGACTGAGCAAAGAAGGTATTCAGCAACTCTGCCATCTCTGCATCTTCTGTTACCATATCTCCCACCTCATTTAGCAGTGGACCCACTTTTTCCATACTCTTCTCATTGATGTATTTGAAAAAGCTCTTCTTGTTTTCTTTCACCTCCCTGGAGAGACTAAGTTCCAAGAGAGCCTTGGCCTTTCTTCTGGAGTCTCTACATACCCTGGCAGTATTTCTATAATCCTGCCAAATAACCAGACCCTTTTTCCACATACTGAAAACCTCACTTTTCCATTTGAGTTTTTTCAGGAGCTCCCTGTTTATCCATGCAGGTCTCTTGCCTCCTCTACTTGATTTTTTTTTTTCAAGGAATACATTTATCTTGAGCTTGGAGGCTTGGAGGAGATAATGTTTGAACATTAACCAGCTCTCTTGGGCCCCTCTACACTATGCTGTATATATGGTCTACACTGTAAATTGGCAGTATCTAAATTAATTATATTTACATTTCTGGCATAATGCACATTCAGTATGTGCACTTACAAAGTCCTTAGTCCCAGAAAGCAATACTCACAGGAAGCCTATATTCTTGATACCTGTTGATCAAGTCTTGAATGAAAGCGTGTTTCAGAAGGAGTGCAACTGGAATTGGTGTCAGATCTTCTGTGCCTAATTCTTTGTATATTTTGATGAAATGCTTAAAGAGAGAAAAAAAAAATCAACAAAGTGGCCAATTTATTAAGTGTTAAAAATTTTGGGAAAAACAAAGATTGCTGCAGGTATTTCTTTAATGTATAAAGCAAGGTACAAAACCTTCTTTGAATCAACCAGCCTACCTTATCATAGCTGCCTTCCTTCTCCTGATTACTAAATCTATTTTTATATTCATCTTTACTTCCTCCAGTATGAAACACTTTGAGTAGAGCTGCCATGGAAATTATTCCTTCACCTGTGTAATTCAAGACTTCTTTTTCATCTTCTATTGATTTTTTTTCATTTGACCCTATGTTGGTATAAGGAAAAGCCTAAGAAAAGAAAGCATAGGTATAATAATTGGTGATAAATAATCTCTCAATATGCCATCTGTTTTAGTTAGACATTCATTAGGGATCAGTGGATTATACATCCAAACTTCAGTTCTTAGAAAGCAAAAATCATCAACTCACACAAAATTACCTACTGAATTACAGGATGAAGGAATAGATCCTGAGATTCCAGAAATATTCATAATGTTGCTGTAGTAGAAATTTAATAAATGGCTTTTTCCAGGAACATGGCAACCAGTACACTGAGAAATTAATATTCTTCAGAGCAATTAAACATAAAAATACTTAATAGTTACAAATTACAATAATCTACCAAGAACTTTGGTTGTATAATGAGTAAACTTGGTAATTCTGCATGTTGACATGAAAAGAGCAGCATGAATTTTCTACTCCAAATCAAGAAGTCACTGCAAGAACTTTATTTGAGCTAACAGTTAACATAGGCTCAGCAGCTCTCCACAGAAAAATGTGAGAAAGACACAGAAAAATCAGTTTATTATAAACAAGCAATGAGGTATCTTTGTGGTGATATTAGAGGTGGCCAAAAAAAACCCAAATCCAAACCCCCAAAAAAGCACCTGCTGTAGAGATTTGTGAGCACAAAGATGAGAAAGAACCTCACATAAGTGAACAACATTTTGACTAGATTAGGCCACTGTGTAGATTAACCACTAACAGGAAATTACATTTATTGAACATGCCATTTTTTTCTTCATTAGGAGGGAGAGACTGCTGAGATTCAATCACACTTGTGCTACATGTCTTAAGCTTTAACACATGTCTTTTTCAACACAGGAGGAGCAGAGTCATTGATACAGTCTTTTAGCACACAGCAGTGGAGATTACACAGATATCAGCACTTAGGTTTTTCTATTTCCCACTGTACTGCTTAAATTTAGCTGTAAGACCAATAACAAAATTATTAAATGATAAGCTTTTTAAGTGAAAAGATCTTTTCTATGAAGTTAATAAAAGTCACAAAAGTCTCTAGAATATGTTTGTCTGATTTCCTATTGAAACCACTAAAATGTCACGTTTCTGTAAGCAGTTGCCAATGAGGTCATTACAGTTATCAGCACAGAAGAAGAAAAAGAAGACACAAACTAGGTGCTTATGTATAAGTGTCTACTTATAAGCTGACTACCTAAGGCATATTACAAAACTTGTTTGAGATGAGCTGGATAGCTCTTTAAATTTAATTGATGAATATTCCATTTAAAGTATTTACTAGATTTCCAGTACCTGTAGTGAGAACTGGGATATTTAGATCATATGCAAACAGCCACAGGGCTTAGATTCTTAATTTGGTGCTGAAAATGACTTTGGATGTCTTCAGGGATCTATGTCTTTCTATCTGGTGGAGCATGACTCAAACATGACACAATACCAACTCATAGTTTTCTTTTTGCCCCCTTGTGTTTGTGGAATATCCTGCATGAAACACTGGCCCTACTGAGGTCAATGGTGAAAATTCATTCACTTCAGTGGAACAGAATTTTATTTGTTCTCTTTCTTCTGTATTCAACATTACTGTTGAAGTGTACACAGTTGGAAGACAAGGCATAAGAGTGAAGTAAGATTAAAGTTCTGTCAGTCCTGGAATTCTGAGCACCAATCTATAAAAGACGACTATAAATTCTATGAGAAACCACACATGCAAAATGTTCATTTAGCATCTAATTCTTAGGTATTTCTAGGTTTCTAAGGGACTCCATAAGATGAATTAGGCACACAAACTGCCTGTGTAAAACATGGTGAGTTATACCTCAGATATAGCACAGATTCACAGAGCTCACACATTGAGTGGGAAACTAAGCATCAGGAAATTCTCAGGTTGGATGTGGTATACCTCTTGCTCCTCAGAGATACGTTGTTAATTCTAGATTGAAAGGAACATTTCATTTCCCTTCACCTGTGACTAACAGCCTTAAGAAGCCGTTGACACATAGGTGACAATGCTAGGGCAGTTACTTACTGTCTTACAAAATTCCAACCAAACAGATAGAACAAAGCAGAAAACAGTAAGGAGGATAAAAAGGTTGTGTTCTTTTATATCCAAGGACATGAGAGTTAGAACTTTCCACTGAAATATGGAAACTAAGTTCAGGTCTACTCTATCTAACTGGGATTGTTCCATGCTCTCCTTCTTTCTATGAAGTGTGAAAAGGAAATTGTCTTATTCAGTGTCTCTCACGGACAAAAACTCTGTTGTGCCAAATAAAAGCAGGCACAGGGCGGGTACAGTAATATATTTTGTCTTTTGAAGTAATAAAACTCAATTATGAATATGTATAGGATTACACTGTGTGGTAAAATAATGGCCTTTCTTTACTGTTTCTGGAGAGCATACCTGTATATTAAGTATTAGGCAAATGCTAGAGTCACTGCAGTTGACAACATACTGAAACGTTCTGTTATCTAGAAGACCAAGCTATTCCCAAGTTGTGTACAGATATATATATAATGTCCAAAAAATGACTTAAACTTCAATAAGTAACTGACGCATGCAGTGCACTAATGGTAGTTTTGAGACTTTAAAAATAACATACTACAGTAATGCTAACAATGTTCAAAAGTCCAGCTTCACCTGATGTGACAATACATTCACCATGGCTCTAAAAATATGTTTTTATAAGTATTTAATATGAAACTAATTATTAATTATGAACCCGTCTAATTTACAGGTACACTGAAACACTTGAAAATAACAACAAAGGTGTATATACTTCTAAATACCCCAAAGAAACATAGTGGAAAAGAAAATAAGACCAGAAATAATATCAGTTTTCATATTTTAGATAACAATACCATAAGTCACACTATAGTCTAATTCCTGAAGATTAATAGCTGGACTTAGTTGTCTAAGATTCAGTCAAAGAATGCCCCCAGTTCCTCTGTACAAGATGTAGTTACCAGAAAATATCTTAAATTTCATTATTATCTGGCAAGTAATTTTTCAGACTTTTGTAAGAATATTTTTGAGTATTATTACCAAAGTCAATGGAACTATTTGCAGAGTTCCTGTGAAGTCAGTGGGACTACTTGAAAGGACTGGAGTTACCCAGGATAAGAAAGGAAACATAGCTACTATATAATTTGCAAGCACCACTGCTATTCTCTAAAATTTTACTGTTATGTTTTACCTCACAAGGAACAGAAGTTTCTTGTTTTCTACGAATATATGTTCCAGTAGCAATGCTAAGTGCTCTGTAAACACCTTCGACTGGATCAGAGTGGGAGGCAAAATAAAGCAGCATCTCAGTATAGTTGATCAGAGCTGGATCTTTGCTGATATCAGCAAATAAACTGAAGAAAAACTATAAAAACACAAAAATCTGTAAGTTAATACATACAAGTGGAATTTAATCAAATACAATTCAAAGACTAAGGAAAAGGATGAAATAAAGTAATGACTGCTGATATTACAGTGATAATATAGTAATACTATAATTAAAAATATGTTGAAGCTGTGTAAATCAAGATAAATTAGAAGTGTGTCCGAGTTGTTGAAGGAAAATTCTAGCATTCTATTTTCTAGATCAAGGACTTTCACAGAATGAGGAGAAATTAATAAACTCTTGTATCATGGCAAATAGCTCCAAATTATATTCTTGTTGCAGACTGCACTATTAACTCCTTCTTCCATGGAGACTTCCAAAAACCTAGATGCAGGGATACTTTGCCTCTGATTTTTTACAGAGATTGTTACTGTGTAGCAAAATTAATGCAGTTCTAAGAATGGGAATAATTAAGTCTTTCTGAGTAGATTTAGAATACTGAAGGCCAATTTCTAGATTCCTTTCTACATTACTTCTAAGCTTGAGATTTTTATATATGTCAATCATATTCTGAAGCACCACCTGACCTCAAAAAACACTGAAACATTGCAGCAGTTATGGAAAAAAAAGAGAACCAACAAACTTTTGAAGGAGACCTCTCAGGTTAGAATAGTGAGTGATCTCTTCACAATATCTTTGCTTTCAAAGTTACCTTTGTAAGATGTCTTAGCCTATCCAAAGGCAGAGGTTCTGTGCAACTTTTTGTTATGCTTAGATCTTCATTTCCATTAAACCATAAGCCAACCTAATTGAAAAAAAAAAAGAAAAGAAATGTTGAACAGATTACAGAACAAAGATTATTTCCTTGACTAAATCAATCTGAATTTGTTATTAATATCCAGTGACATCAGAATAGTAGTAGCTTTTTTGTATTTTGTAACAGATATTTTCAGGAATATTGAAAATGCAGTAGGATAGGAGTACCTGCATGATCCTGAAAAAAGTGAAAACGAAGTTAGTAGTTATAAAATTACACTGCCCAAAAGCTAGAATATGATGCAGAGTTTCTGTGTGTATTCTGTTTTCTTACTTTTAAGGTATTCTTTGCTACCCCATAGCTTTTATCATAACTATACTTTTGGAATAAATTGCTGACACACTTCAGTGTAATGAAGGACAGAGGTGTGGCTCTTCCCATGCTTGCCTGCTCTCAACAAGAAGACCAAGTGTCCCATAATGCCTATAGAGCTATAGCTATAACTGTAAATTGAAGTGCTCCAATACTAGACCCAACACAGAAAATAACATCTAGATCTTAATTTCTGAAACAGGGCAGCCATGAATAGACTGCCTACAGAAAAATTCACTTGCTTGGGAGTGGCCCATGTTAAACCATGACAGATTGTGCAAACAACATTAAAGTACAGACCACTGAGTACCATTACCTGGGAATGTTACCTAGGACTGTGTAGTTTAGTACAGGCACAGATAGAGGGGCCAACTGGAGCACCTCAAGTTCCCAGTGGAAGGTCCTTCCTGTTATTCTCAATAAACATTGCTTGCAATTGTTTCTTGTTAAGACACTAAAATAATATATATGAAGTCTCATGACATTTTGAATGCATGTAAGTCTCAATATTAAACAGAAAATAAAGATCTTTTTCCATTTTTATTTTCAAAAAAATTGTTTGAAAAAATCACAATATATTCCCCATTGGATTAATAGACTAATAGAGAAGTTTTCAAATAGTTAGAAATCTTAAAGAACTGCAGAAGTTAATGAGACATGGAATAGTTTTTCAGCCTTGCCATTAAGTTAAACTATTGTAACAGAGCTATAAATTTCACTAGCAATATCCTTTTCCCACATTTCAGGTAAATTACTACATTCTTGACTATATAAAATATTTTATTATTATTAAAACAGATGATTTGCTGTAGGTTATATACTTACAGTATCAATGATAACAATTGATAAACAATTTTTTTCCTAACTTTCTGCAGTTATTCTTTCCTTAATTTTATGGATTGCACTGACCCATTAATTCTATAATGCACCGTGTTCCACAAAGCACAAATCATTATTTGTTCAAGAAAGAAATCATAGAATCATAGAATTGTCAGGGTTGGAAGGGACCCTAAAGATCATCTAGTTCCAACCCCCTTGCCATGGGCAGGGACACCTCCCACTAGAGCAGGTTTCTCAGAGCCCCATCCAGCCTGGGCTTAAAAACTTCCAAGGATGGGGCTTCCACCACCTCCCTGGGCAACCTCTTCCAGTGTCTCACCACCCTCATGGGGAAGAAATTCTTCCTAATGTCTAACCTGAATCGACTTATCTCTAGCTTTAATCCATTCCCTCTAGTTCTGTCACTGCCCCACAGCCTAAGAAGTCCCTCCCCAGCTTTCTTGTAGTCTGTGGGAAAGGGTGTCAACGGCTTTACTGAAGTCCAGGTAGACAACGTCCGCCGCCTTTGAGCTGCCTCAGGCCAAAGCGGCTCGGAGCATTCAAAGCCGGCACCCTTTCTTTACGCGTGGTGCCGCGGGGACTTTGCCGTGCCGCACCCCAGGACTTGCCCGCGGGTCCCGTGTCAGTGCCCGGCGGTGCCGCCCCCAGCCTGGGGAGCGAAGCGAGCGGTCCGGGCGAGCTCCCGGCATTGCGTTTTTTTTCTCTCGGCCTTCGGCTGCCACCTCGCGGGCAAGAGGCGATTTTTGCGCACAGAGCTCACAGCACCTCCTGCGCATCCGGCTCCCGCCCTCTTTTGTACCGGTTTGTTAGCGTCGCGACTTCACCCGGCGCCACATCTGTGCCTAAACAGCTCCGTAGGGCTCTTCACCACTTCTTCTCCGGTAGTTCTGACCCGGGCTGGTACTGACTGCTCGCCTTTGCATTCACGGGACTAACTCCCTTGTCCCATAAACATCATCGTTCCCCTGTAGCTGCCTGTCTCCCACCACCCCTGCTTCTCTATGCCTGAGCTGGGTTTGAATTCCTCTCTTTGTCTCCCATTCTCGCAGGACCTGTTCTCATTACCTAACCTGCATGTTCACATAGAATCATGGAATTGTCAGGGTTGGAAGGGGGCCTTAAAGATCATCCAGTTCCAACCCCCCTGCCATAGGCAGGGACACCTCCCGCTAGAGCAGGTTGCTCAGAGCCCCATCCAGCCTGGGCTTAAAAACTTCCAAGGATGGGGC
>WTSP01000492.1:0-20550 GCA_025331215.1 Actenoides lindsayi
CTCCGCGCGGGCCGGCCCGCGGCTGCCGCCCCGGCCAGCACCGAGGGGTGCCCCAGCACCGGGGGGTGCCCCAGCACCGAGGGGTGCCCCAGCACCGAGGGGTGCCCGCGGCTCCTGCCCCCGCGCCGGGACCGGCTCCTCAGACATGCCCCGCTCTGGCGGCCGGGCTCGCCGAGGATCATGACTGCGGCGGCGAACTGGGTGGCGAACGGGGCCAGCCTGGAGGACTGTCACTCGAACCTCTTCTCGCTGGTGAGTGCCCGCGGGCGGGGAAGCGGCGGCGGCCGCCGCTTAACCGGGCGCTCCGCCGCGCAGCGAGTTTCCCGGTCGGGTGCAGCTGCCGGGGGCTTTATAGTCGGGGCCCGTGGGGCTGCTCCTCCGCTGGCCCCTCCCCCGGCCCGGCTCCCCGTGTTTGTTTTGCTCTTTAACGTGCTTTGCCGCGAGTGCGAGCCTTGCTCTCCCGGCTGCGCTCCCCTGAGCAGGACAGCGGGGAGGCGGCGGGCGGTGTGTCCCCTGCCCTGCCCTGCGTGTGCGACCATCTTCTCTGGTAAACAGGCTTTTCTCTCCGCCTCCCTTGGCACTCCGTGCCCTGTGTGCTTTGTGCCTACCCAGCTGTGGGGTTTTTCTCTCCTTTCACAAAGACAAACGCCATTTCAGCAGCGGCGAGCGCTCGTGTAGCGTGATTGTCTGTCGGACTTCGGCGCTGGGCTGTTGTGGCTGCGTGTCAGCTGTTGGCACAGCACGCTCTCCTCTTTGCGTGCATCGTGCTTGGGGGCGAGAGGTTAAACCCCCCCCCCCCCCAAAACAGCAGCCCCCAAACCTGTTCGTTGCTTCTCCGCTGAAGAAAAGCAGTGGCTGGAAACGTAGCGTGCTGGATAGCTTGTTTGCACAGAGCCTGCCTGCCCATCGCGCTGCTAACGGACAACTTCCTACTCTTGCTGCCTGGTCTAGCGTTGCAGAAATTACGGGTTTGGCTGCAGGTTTGTAGCTTAAATTTAAACCAGTTTGTTTCCGTGAAAGGGCAAAAGTCGTTTGGAAATACCTCGATTTATTTTACCCGACCCATCCAGGAACGTTATCCCTTCTGGCTGGGCAGCGGCTGAGCGAGCGAGGGGACTGTTTGCTCATCAAGAAGCCTTCTCGTGCTGCCGGGGCTAATGTCAGAGGGAAGGAGGGGCTTTGTTAGCGCACGGAGTGGCAGGCTCCGGTTACACCGAAAACTTGGCGTGTGAGTTTGGGGGTTAGCGCGTCTGGAAGAGTGGCGGTAGATGCCCCCTCCCCGCGTCAGAGCTCTGCCAGAACTGGAGGTGGGTGTATGCCTTCTTCTTTTCAGCAAAACCGAGAGATTGCTTTTAGCTCCCTTACAGGGATTAAGTGGAGGAGGGAGAAAATGAATTAAAACTGCAAATGATCAGGCCCTTTGTTTTATTTTTATTTTTTTTTTACCTTTAATTGCTCTGTGTTGGGTATTTTTCCTCAGGTTTTTTTTTTATGTACGGTTGTTATTCTGCTCACGCCTTCTAAGAATCTGGGACGAGAGGTAGAGTCACGCTGCTCGCGAGCTGGCCCCGAGCTGCTGCACGGGGAGAAATACAATTCTTCCCTTGGCTTTGAGCGAGCTCTTACAGCCTCGAAGTTTGTATCTCTGCTTTTGTTCGATGGCAGCTCCTAATACCGCTGAAGATACAGCAGCGCTGCCTGGAGCGCGGTGCGGCAGTTGTTACGGGCATTCCGACTCCCCTGCTCTACCCAGGAAGACAAATAAAAGCCTGAGGATGAGGCAGACAGTTGTAGGTGGTGGGAAGGGTGAGGGAGTGAATGGTGTTGTCCCCTCCAGAAGGGAGGGTTGTGAAGTTTGTCGGTGGAGAATCGAGTAGCGCGGTTTTGAGAAGCGTCACTTCTCCTGGCGTTGCCATCTGCCGATCTGTCACCGGTAAAAACAATTGTTGCCACGCAATTAGCATCAGTTCTGCAGCAATTGCATTGCACTTGTGGTTTTGGGGTTTTTTTCCACCACCTTACTCGACTGGGGAACTGTTACATTTTAAATGGGTGTAGGGTATCATTGGAATAAGTTGAGCAAAGCCCTTTTGCAAGTGAGTTTAATAATCACGCAGATGAGTTTAATGCGCAAGCCTCTAATCTGCCAGGTAATTCTGTGGGAGGTATCCCTACCTGTAGTGTGGTGCCATGTATGAAACTGTAATGGTTTTACTGGTTTCTGGCTCTACTGGCAAAAAAAAGGCGATAAAGTAGTCTTGGGAACAAAAAACAGAGTGTGTGTGCAAACGAGCAAGGTGATTTCTTTTGTATTTTATTTGTTAGGATCCACTGGTGAGCGGTACTGAGAAAGGAAATACTGACTGGAAATATGTGGCCGGTACTGTTCACCCTTTAACCTCCAATTATGATATAAATTCAGAATTCATGAAGTATTAAAGCTGCAGTAGGCCAGATTGCTAATTAGAGAAACTTTTACTAATAATTTGATTTTTTTTTTCAGTGAAACAAAAGGAAAATCTGCCCAAACTACATCATCTGTTCATGGGGATTCATTCGTTCTTTAGGGGGAGGTGGATTGCAGGTCTTGTTTTAAACTGACCCTGCTGTTACAAGTTGACAATTTATTATTATTTTTTTTTAAATCACGGGCTTCGTTTTGAGTCGGAATCACAAAGAAATGTTCCTGAAAGGCAAATCTGCAGTTCTGAAATAGGTATAACCTGCTGTGATTCTGGTTGTTTATGTTTAAATCATCTTTTTTCCCCACAAGCAGTTGTTTTGTTGAAGTCCTAAGGTGATCTCCCTGCCCCAGAGAAGCCAGAGCTCTGTGCCGCATCTGTTGGGCTTGGGTTGGTTTAACAATCCATCATTTCGAGCTTGTTTTTCTGTTGACTGTAGGCAGTCTTTAGAGAGAGGTTAGCTCCAACTGTTTCTTCTGCATCTTTTTACTGAAAACAATTCCTGAAAGCTTTTTAGTAACTGTTTTGCTGTTCTCTATGGTGTCTCCATAGTATAGAGGCACTTAGCTTCGCTCGAAGTATTTCACGGGAGGGGAAGGCACAGCCTTAAGCTGAGGTTTTAAAGTTAGCTTTGAGCATCCAGGTGCTGCGTGTGATCTCAGGCTGGCACAGCTGGCTCTCAGGAAGTGTCCCTCTGGCCTCAGTGCCAGGGGGGCCGTGGGCCGTGGTGTGTGTGGCTCTGTGCTGAAGCAGGAACCCAGTGCCCTTCTAGAAAATGCGGTAATGTTTGTGTGCTCTGTCTGGCAAAAAAACCTCAACCCCAGACAACGTGCACAAAGGAATCTAGAATTCAGCTCCAAACGTAAAGCGCTTCCCAGGGCGATGACACAAGACCCAGTTTGTGTATTTGTCATCAGAACACAGCTCAGATCGAGACTGGTTTATACTGGCACGCACAGCAGATTAATGGGCTTGCTCATTAAAAATACGCTTTCTGTCTGAAATTGCTGTCCCTAGCACAGCGGGGGAAGAAAGTACATTTATCTGAACTCTTGCTTTTTGCAGTAGTCAAAATGTCTGCTGCTGCTTCTGAAAAAGAATGTCTGTTTCTGAAAGCAGCATTTACTGAGCAATTATTAAGGGCCGGTTGATTTAAATACTAATTAAGAGTTGTCTAATAACTATTTAGAGACAAAACGTTCTGAGGTAATACGCTTTGTATTAAAGCTTCAGACCCAGCTGGCAAACAGTCTTCCTGTGAATAATCCTTAATCATAAAAGTAGTCTTGCTGAAATTAATTTGACTTTTCCTGTGAGTAAGGGTTAATCACATGACAGTGAGGGCTCATGCGGAGTACGGAGATGTTTCCTCAGCTGCCTGGCTGAGCTGCTGTGGTGCATCCAAAGGCAGGCTCTGAAAATGGGGATGGAGTTGCATAATGTTTTGTATGCTGGAGCTGGAAAAAGAGCACAGCAGAGGGTGTCAGGAATGACCTAAAACTTGGAGTAGCTTGCTTGCGGTGAAAGATTAGATACCGTAGGAGCCTTCAGCCTGGAAAAGGCAGGATTGTGTTCTTGGAAAGTGAGCCCTATTTATAGAGGACTTCAGAGAAGCTGGGGTAGAAGATGGTGTGAACATTTGTTTAAATGTGTTCTTACAGAAACCTGCTGCCAGGAAGGTCCGGTTGGTAGGAATTGTGTCTTTGCCTCAGTTAATATTCAAAGGCAAGTTTACAAACTGTAAAGGTCATTGCTGCTGTTGCTTTTCTCAGTTCCAAACAGGAACAGAAGTTGTGGCCTTCCATCAGTGAGTTTTGTTGCTGTTTTCAGAAGGAAAGCCAAGGAAATTTGAATTGTTTTCTTGATAGTTTTTCACAACATCGGAAAATGAAGAGTGCAGAGGTTACTGGTGAGGTACTCGTTGGGGTTGCATAATTTTCAGTAAAGGATTTCATAGTGAATGGTTGATTGCCCAACCAAATCCTTAAGTAGTGCTAAATTAACCAGTAGTCGTTCTTGCTTATTGTATTATCATAAATGCAGTGCTCCGAGCAGTGGGGATTATGGCATGCAGGATCTTACATCACTACACAGTACACGTCTTGCTTGTCTGAACTTTTATGTGGGTGTGAATGTACATGTGATGTACATGTGTACATACTTAAGAAATGGAATTCACCTCCCAAGTTTTCCAAAAGTATTGGATTCCTTAGTTATCTCTATCCTGGGTTTTATTAGGTAACAAGGTAGATGTAGAAAAATTGTTAGAAATCTTTCTCACTTCTTGCTAATAAAAGATTATTTCAAATTTTAAATCACTTCAGGGGTAGGTTTTTCTTATGCCTTGTCAGAGTGTCCAGCAGTTTAATGGTATCTACAAGGGTGTGAGGTTGAAGAAAGTAGACCCAGGGTTGCAAGGAGGTAGGGATGGAGCTTGCCCAGCTTCAGGAGTGGAATGAATGACTCTGCTGGGTAACTAACCCCCTCAGAATATTGCACATAGAAAACAGTGTGCAGACGTGGTAGTTCAGGACAGGGTGTGCTGAAGAGTCCCAGGCTAGCCACTAAGTAATATTTCAGTGAGGTTTTCTTGAAATCCTGATTATCTTTTGAATGTCCATATATACTGGGGCTGTGGATCCTTCTCCAGTGGCTGAGTTCTGGTTTTGGTGACAGTGTGAGTCCTTTGAGATGGCTGTTGCAATCATGCATGTGAGTAAGAAAATACTCAAATATTAGGCTGATGTGTTAGAAAAAATCTGAGGTAATTACATCTTAAAAATAATAATTTTCACTTGCTGTGATGCTGTCTGAAAATACATATTTCTGGATTTTTCTCTGTTATTAGTGCAGTATTGACATTATAACCCCAGTTCTCAAAACCCTCCAGATGCATTTGATCTTGAATTTTTTTTTCCCCCATCTGCTTCTGAGAGCACTTCCTTATGTGAAAGAGTAAAGAAGCAACTCTTTAATCCTATGTTGACCTTTCTTCTATTATTTCCCTTCTTGACAATGCAGTTCTTCTGAAAAAATCTGAAGAAACTGACATTTTTGGGCTTCTGTGGGGGGAAAAAAGTAGTGGTGCATATAGGATGTATCTGCTGAATATCTGAATGTGATTAACTTTGGTCATTGGAGGAAGAAGGAATTTTTATGGATCTTTATTTTTTTTCCAAATTTCTTCAATTTTTTCAATACTGTTACTCCTTGGAGAAGGGGAGTGTGTGTGCAAGTGCACTGCCTTCTAAACACCAAACCCCAGTCTCAGGCATCTGTGCTGGTTTGAAGCTGTCTGTCTACTGGATGGGAACGCTTATAAACTGTCTCAGCTTCTCCTTGATGGCTCTAGAGAATTCCACACCTACAGGTTAGTATCTTTTGGGGGGTTTCTGCTTGTTTGCAACTGTGGAAAGCTACCAGTTGACATCCGCAGACTTACTGCACTGCTGTCCTACAAAGCCTCTTCCTAAGCTCCTTTGTGGCATCCTACAGACAACCTTGTAAGGCTGGGTAGGTGCTTAGGCTCCTTTAAGGCTGACGAGTATAGTTTGCTATTCTTTCAAGCCTTTGTGTATTCCTTTGCTGTTCTGTGGGTGAACAGTGCACTTTTTTGTGTAGAGTCTAGCACAGTGGGATTTGCAACTTGTTGGTGCTATAGCAACACAAATAATATGAAAAAATCCTGACTTAGAGTGCTTATTTTACTGTTAACTTGCCAGTTTTAAAAGAGCATGAGTGTTCAACAGCAGATCCCAAATCAAATCCAGAAGATTTGTTTATGTGGAGTATGTATTTACATGGGGGCAGTCTTCTTCCTCAGCCCAAACTTCTACACCCTTTTCATTTTAAGCTCCAAGTATTGCTTTAGAAGCAGATCCTCTTTCCCTGAGCTGCCCCAGCATCAACTGCTAGTTTCAAAGAGGAACCAGCTAAGAAAAATACTCTGCACTAACAGACCTCAAAATACTACTAAACCGTAGCGTTAGACTCGCTCTGCTTGCTGTTGTGAAGCACATACTGCAGGGGTAACCAGCCCGTGGTACCAAGACTGACAGCTCACATGGCTTCCTGCTGTGGCTGCTCTAGCTGGGCAGCCTGGCACTGCTGTCATCACTATACTGGACAATGGCAACGACGTCTGAACGGAAACCGCTTCGAGACCACTGCCTTCGTTCAGCTTTCCAGAGCAGGAGGGTTCTGCTTGGCCTTTTACTTAGTAAGGGGATGCCTGCTTCTTAGCAGCTCGCAGGTGTAAAAAGGTTTAAGGGGTCTTTCCTTTGGCTTGTGCTGGGAATTCGGGTTAGTTTGGATAAATCCTGACACTCCCGTCCTACCTCAGTCTGTTTTAAGAAAAGCAAATGAGTGTTATTTCTCATGGAGTCCAGTGTGGCTCGGTTGCCTTTGCTGAGCAGGGTTGCAGGAGTGCCTATGGAAATGGGACTGGAGCTTTCAGTGGCGTTCTCCCTTTGTTTCTCTGCAAGGGGAGATTTCATTGTGTGTTGCTGTTGTATAACGTGCCCCCAGGCAATATTTACATTTATGTGACTAACGCAGATGAGCTCAAACGTACACAAAGATCAGCTTACAAAAATGCAGAAAAATCAGCAGCCTTCTGAAGTTCATTTTGAGCCGGAGACACGGCACGCTTCTTTCTGTATCACTTCTCATTAGGCACTTACCTCTGCTTTCTTAGTTAGGCAGTGTTACAGTGTAGTGTACTCCTCTTGTTTCTGAACAGAAAATAGTTTTAATTACAGAGTAAAAGGTGTGGCCTTTTTCCCCCTCTCTGATTTTTCCTCCCTCTCCTTCGCTCATATCCCATGCCTTGGTGACCCCAAAAGGATTCGTAAGCTCACATTTAAGCCTGGATCAGGGAACTGACCTAGTGAAAGACTTTTCCCCTTCTCACTCTCTCGCCAGCTCTTCATGCCCCTTATTCCTCCCTCTCCCCCCCCGAGTTCTGGCAGCGGCGTGGATCGAAGTGAGATCAAAGTGGCTGTGTAACCACACACTTCTTAGAGAAGGAAATCTAAAGCTTGTTCGGGAAAACTTTATTTCATCTTTTACTTTAAAAGAGCTGAAAATGCTCTGTCAGTGCTTTGTTGCCTATTCTTAGAGCTCCGCATCTGCCCATAAAATACAGCATTTTGTGAGACCAGAGGGCTGAGAACAACATTTAAAGGAAATCTCTTCTGCACCTACTTGACCAGGGACTGGCAACCTTCAGTTGCCTGGTGATGATGCATTCGCAGCTACCAGCTATGAGACATTGGTTTCGGAAGGCATTGGTTTGTTACAGTATCAAACCAGGGCCTTTTATTCTTACTGGAGTCTCTGGTTTAGGAGGAAGTTTCCAAATCTAGACAACCTGCAACCTTTTCATCTCCGGTTTTTACGCACCTCGGTTCGTGTATCTCCACAGTATGACTCAGTTTGTCAGCAGTTCTGCGGGAATGATGAAATCCATTTCAGGAACGTCTTGTAGAGACTGTCTCAAGTATTTAAAAAAACCCAAACTATTCTGTCAGCAAAGAATTTAATTGGTTAAATTATTTTATCCTGAATCTGCTGGTTTCATTTTTAGCCCCGTGTTTCTGGTTTGGTTTTTTATTTTTGCATGTGCATTTTAATACAATTTTGAGTCACGTTCTCTGAGTTTCCTTCTGGCAGGAGTTGCCAGATTCTTGTCTTTGCTGGAATGACAGTAAGAAACCTGGCAAATTAAATCTATCTGACCAGTCACATAGTGGATTTGTTTACTTCTTTCTATATTAAGGAAGATTGATACGAAGGAATTCTTGAGGTGGTATTTTTCTCAAGGGCTGAGGGATTTTGACAGATTGCCTAATAATTTCAGCTTTATTTGATGTCACTGATCAAGAGAGTGTTGATGTTAGAGAACCAGGGCTGTCTGACTGTATTTCTGCACTGGGTGTACCTTTCTAGCCCAGAGTCTGGGCCAGGGCCCGTTTGGGCAGGCAACGTGGACATGTGTAAAAGGAGTATGTGAGCTGTTGGTGGTGTTCACTAAGGAGTCTGCTTAGATGTGGTGTACAAAAATGTTCCAGGACTGAGCTCTTAAACGCAGGGTTTTTGTATAGGGGAAGAAAAGGAACTGCATTCTTGAAGGCATTATGCCAAAGTTTACTCTACTCAGCTTGTTACTTCCTCCAGCCCGCCCCCTTCTGTGTTGTTTTTTTTTTTCTTCCCATATGTCAGATTACTTGGTTTGGGAAACATCTGATAGTCCATTGTATGACTCTGATGTTTGACATTTCCTTCCTCCTTCAGTTTAAAAAAAACCCAACCAAACAAAAAAAAAGCTAAAAGTTGAGGGGAGAGAGACCATTCCTTCGTTTACTTGCAGATTGGCTTATCATTTGGGTCTCTGGCTGGTGACTTGTCTTGCCATCGTTTGTCAGGTGTTGAAGTACTCTTCTGTAAGAAGGGATTTTTTTAATTTGGAAATGGGCAAGTACTTTGTGTTGCTTCGTCTTTTTGAAGGGGACTTGGAAACCTGATGATTCACCCTCTTTTAGAGTGTGGGAGGGATTCTTTGGCTAGCAAGTTGCACATTTGTTTGCTTTCTTTCATGTGCTATCTGAAGTATGCAGTGGTAGTCTTCAGTTTTGCATCTCACCCATCTACTAAGAAGTAAAAATCTAATTGATTCTGTTTGTAACACTGCAGCCAATTTCTTTACAAAAACTCCCAGGTAGCTTCTAGCTTGCTCTGTAAAATAGCATCCATAACCTGACCTGCAGAGTCAGTCACTGCCTAAACCTGGGCTCTGTTAAAACAGAGACTTTATTCGCTTCTTTCTGTCTGTCTGGGAGATGCATTTTGCTTCCAGGCATTCTACAGCCTAGGCTGGTGTGCATTCAGCTCTGACGCAGGTAAACTTTACACTTCATTCCACTTCTTCCCCTCTTTCTCCTAAAAACACCCAAAACAATTCAAACCCCACTGTGTCTTGTTTTTAAAGGCTTTTGTCTGGCTTGGCTTTGTTGGGTAGGGATGTTCTTCAAGCCCGTGGATAGGTCTTGCCTAGTAGCATCCTCTGAAACCTGGATTCTACCTATTCAGTACCTGTTCTGTTCAGATTGGCTTTTCTGTCTCCCTTTCTCATGCACGGTGGTAAGACTCTAGCAGGACAGCTTCCCATTCCCCATGTCCCTGGTGCAGAAAGCAGTGAAGGCCGGGTGCGTGGGGGTGCTGACGTGCGCTTGTCACGCGCTGGCCTCAGAAAACGTTGCTGCCATCTTTCAGTTTCCTTACATTTTTGTTATCTTGAGTATTTTTGGCTTGAAAGCATCTTTTCAAGTAATGGCTAAATCTCAGCTCTCTGGCTGCTAGCTGTGCTTGTCACGCTATCCTTCCAGCTCTGTCTGATGGACTTAGTTACAGCTTTTCCAGTGAAGAGAGCTGGGGAGCCAGGCACCAGCTTGGAACCTTGTGCTGAGATTTGCTGAGTCAGCTGAGGCACTGGAGATGTGCTAACCAAAGCCATTCACTGAAGGTGAGAGATGTTGATGTAACTCCAAGGTCTTATCTCAAAAATTCCTTTTGGTGCTGTTTGATCATGAATTCTGCTAAGAGTTCCCTGAATGGCTGTTACTGTTTCATCGATGGATGTTTGGTACTGACTCGAGGGTGGCAGCTCTGAGAGCTATTTGGAGGGTGACTTGATGCTGCTTCTCATGTGCTGATAAAGATTTCAGAGATGCCAGTAAGGTACCTGGCTAAATGACGTGGCATGGGAACAGCTTTACTGAATCAGAACAGAAATCCCATCGACGTGTCCTCTACTAGCAGTGCCTGGTGGTGGTTTGATGTACTGGATTTAATGAAGCATTGTGGTGGTGCTTATTCATTTAACAGCTGCTGCGGGGTTAGTGACAGCAACCTATATCATGTGGCTTTCTTGTATTTGGGAAGTCAACTAGAGGCTTGCTATAGCCACTCACAGCAAAGAGGCAGTTTTTCTGGGAGAACAGGGAACCCCAAAAATCCACTGCAAAAATGCTCTCCCCCCTGTAAATATTAGCAGTTACCTGTGGAAAGATAGAGTAGGTCAAGGACATAGTAACACCTCCCTTGAATAACCTCCCAGGCTCTAGCTACGTTGGGTTGAGAGATTTCTTGAACCAGGTAGCTATTTAAGAGGCAGTTTTTGAACTAGCAGCTAAGTTTTGGTCCTGTCAGAAAAGGTTCAGCCATCTCAGTTTGGTTTGAGTCTGCATTCTGCTAATTGAATGTGATACCAGGAAGACAAGAGCAGCAGCTTTTCTCTAGAGACCCTCTTTCAGACCAAACAGTCTTAATCCTCGAGTGCTTTGTGTTGTTTGGGATATATTCTTCTTGACCATTCCTTTAATAGTTCTCTTTGCTTTTTGCTGTGGTGAAACTAGACCTGCAGTTAGTGATGAAGGTCCAGAGCTACACGTGTGTAGTGAAGGCCTAACAATTTCTCTGTCACCTTCTGCTTCTTTCATAAGAATTGGTGACGTTCAGTTTGGTTTTGCCAACCTGTTTTTGCCCTGGACTCTGGGAAGAGACTGTTTCAGTATGTCAGCCTTGTGCTCATTTTCCTTCCTTCTGCTGTGTTTTATTTTAGTCTTTTTACTTCAGTATTTAACCTTGAAGTTCTGTGGTGGTTGGGATACATATCAGCACTTTGGGCCTTTTTATCAGATTATTCTTTCTTTTATGCTTGCCTCTCAAACCTTCTTTGTTGGTAGCTTCTGCTTCTACCAGACCTGCTGAAATTTGAGCTTTAATATTGGAATCCTTTTATATTCTCCACTGGGAAAGGTGGGACTTAGTTGCCACCTCAAATTCCTTTTGAGACTAGTTTGACTTTGGTTTCTTTGAAACTATTAATCTTCCTGGCTGCCTCCTTTCCCACACGGGCAGAATCCCACTGACATCTAGGAGAGAGAGGGGAAAAATACCTCCTTTCTGTCAGCACTGTTTACTTTTTAGGCATAACAGCTCATGCTAGGAGTTGGTAGCTTTTAATAATGGGGGACTCTGTTATTTTAGAAACGCCTTGGTTTCCTGGTCCTTGATACTATGATACAGTACCTCAGATGTCCCCAGGTACTGAAGTCCATCAGGGAGATATCTGATAATAGGGTTTCGGTTACATCTAAATCCTTCACTGAGACTTGGCAAAGATAAAAGATGACACACAAGTGCCCTGACACTGTTGCTTGTCACAAACAGCTCTGGAGCAGCGTTCAGATGATCTGTTCCAGGGGGTGTGGAGGAAGAGGGCACCATGGTCTGGAGTGAAGGGATTTATCCAGCAGCAAGCTGCTCTGGGCACACGTGCTGCGTGCGGGAGCGTGCTCAGTTTCTTGCTGGTTTTAAGAGCAGATCAATAACAACAAGTAATTTAGTCATTTTTTTAATCTTTCTTTTTTTAAAAGGTTGTTAGTGGCTGTCCTTTATCTTTTTTTTTTTTTTTTTTTCCCCCCCTAGCCACTTGACTGTGCTCAGGGGGGAAGGATCAGAGTCAACAGTGTCCTTCTGCTGTTGCTGGGTTGCCCACTAAGAATGGCAGTGAACTCAGCTGGGCATTCAGCACCAAACATGGCCCAGGTTCTCTGCTGGCCCTGTCAGGTTCATTTCAGTAGATTACTTTTTTTTAAGTGTTGAGGGTTTTTCCATTCTTGAATTCAGAACAGGGAGAAAGTTTGAAGAAGACTGTTTATGCATTTACTGCAATGCTTGTCTGCCAGTAACTTGTCCCGTGGAAGCTGAGCCAGGGCTGGTTCAGGGCATCACAAGGCTGCTTAGCACTGCTCTGTGGTCCCTGCCGTTTTAAGGGGCAGAGGGGGTAAGCCCTGAGGAAAGAGAACACAAACCATTCCCTGCCTTTTTTAAACGGGTGAAGAGGGGAATGTTAAGGTGCAGTTGAGTAAATGTGGTTGCAGGAGACTAAGGCAGCACCGAGGTGGTTGGGTTGGTTTGTCAGGAGTGTCTGTGTACAGGTGCTTGCTGCTCCTTCAGTCTTGGCCATAGACAGCAGTGCTGTAATAGTAACAGTCATCTTTATCAGAGTGTAGGAATAGTACACAGCTATGAAGAAACCCATCTTTTTTAGTTAAGCAATCTTTTCTATTCCTTGGTGTGTCTCTTGCCTCTGTTCTTTCAATTCACTTGTCAGGGACTTGGGCAGATGTTACTAAATATTTTATTTTAGTGGGAGCAGGGGATAAGAGTCCTTGTCAGCCCGTGTGTTTGCCTCCCCTGTAAGCAGGCATTGTTACAGAGTAATTTTCAGCCCTCCTGTCTTTGTCCTTTTGTCCTTCCTTCCTAGCGAAGAGTGTATCAAGATGACATAAATTGTATCTGGTATTTAACTGGCTGGAGTAGAGTGTGAAACGATATTTTGTTGCTGTGTGAGGATGCTGGAGCGCAATGAAACGCTGTAACCAAAACAGATGGTGCTAATCTTGAATCTGTCTGCGAGATCTTAGAGCATTTAATTAAAATGGTGGTGTAATTCCCATGACACCTTTAACTACAGTTTAAATTCTTGGACTATGAACTAAGGGCTTTCTCATGCAGATTTTTACTCTTGTGAGTAGTCCTTAGTATGAGTCTCTAGTGGCTTCAGAATAGCTACTTATGTGAATGGAGCTCTCTAGGATGACACTCTTCTAATGAAACTGGCAAATATGTATATCTATGGCATTTACATTTTTTTATGTTCCAGTTTGAAGCATAAATTGCAGACTAAAGAGACTTGGCAGCTACGAAATCTTACAGAGAAGCAAACAAAAATCTAGATTAGGGAAATTGTTTAGATTGTGCCTAACTTCAGAGGCTGGTAAATACAGCATTTGGAGGGGGCTTGGACAACTTCACATCTTCCCTGTGATTAGAAGGGCACGTGATGAAAGCTTTCAGTTTTGTATTCCCTTCGGTTAACCGAAACTTGTCTGGGGAAGTACCTGACTTTAGTGATGAGGTATGTTTGGGTTTTACATTTTTTCTTAAGAAAATTAGAGAAACTTGTGTTTGAAGCACTGTGCAGACCTGGATTTGTCCGAGTAGTCCCTTTTGGACAGGCAGTTGGGAAGTATTTCTATACCTGGGGTTTGTTTCGTTTCAGGTAGGCGAGGTAAGATGAGCTGAACAATGCCACATTGAAAGTCTTTGGGGAAGTCAGGGCTGGAGCTGAGGGTCTGCCTGATGGGTATCTAGATCTTTTCCTCATACCCCCCTGCAAGCCTTTTCTGTAGATCTTCACCTCCTTTTCGAGTATATACTTCCTATTTTTGGAAGTACTGCAGTACTGATTTTCTGTACCCTGGGGCCTGAATCTGCCACAGCTTCTCTCACCTTTCTGTACTCTAGGAAGCAGGAGAAAATCAGCTGATTATATAGTTGTTTTAATGTAGAGAAGTACAATAGTACTAAAACATCTCTGCTTTACACGTGGTGTGGCCAAATACAAGAATTTCTCAGGCTAATTAGTGCTCTGCCTTTTCCTGGTTCTGCTGTGTCTGTTTTCTTGTATAATCTTTCCAAGGGAGCTTTGTGCATTAAATTGGGTGGAATTACTCAAGTCTTCTGGAGAAGTTCATTTAGAATTGATCTGTCCATTTCCCATATAACGTATGGAGTCCAAAAAAAGCATTTGGTGGAGATGGGGAGGGGGGTGGGAAGAGGAGGTGGAAGATGTGTTTTGTTTGTGTTCCATCTGGGAGGGCTGCAGAAGAGGAAAATAGTCACAGTGGCTACACAGCACTAATTATATCTTCAGGGTTGCTGGTAGCGTGCCAGAATCAAGTTGTGCAGTGTGAAATGTTACTGGGGAATTGTGAGGTTTTTTTCTTTTAGCAGCAGAAACTCTGCCAATCTGAACAGAGCTCTGTGAGATCAGCAGAAGACCCTTCCCCCCGGTCTATTATTCGGATTTAAGCCTAAGGAGGGGGGGGAAAGGATCAGAGCTTAGGTTTTATCTCTACTAGGAATTCCCAGTTGTGGAGTTGAAGTGGTTACAGGCCTCAGCTGGTGCAGGGAGCTGGGAAGGTGTCTGTAGTCAGGGCAGCACACCAATGGTTGGGAGAGAAACTGCTGATTTGCTTTCTCTGTCTCTTCTGCTTGCTTATGTGTCTAGGGGGTATCAGGGGTTTGAATGCTCTTAGTTCCTTTCTTTTTGAAGCTGGCTCACTTTGCAGAGGGTAAGGGTTAAGACAGGCACCTAGGAGGAAGGGAACCTGTGTTTGCACCCCTTTTCAAAGGGCTGCAGATGACATTTGTCTATAGCCATGTTTCTGAAAGCAAGCACTGGCATGGCTGTGCTTTCATTAACCCCTATTTTTTGGGTATGTTTTGGGTGCCTACATGGAATCGTGGGTTTGAACACACTCCTCTGCCCCCATAGCTGCTTCTGGATGTGTCAAACAGATCTGTCTGCATCGTGGGAATTCTACTGTAAAAAGTTGAATGTTTAATAAAGATTTTGGACATGACTGTTAGGCATAGAGATGTGATTTCTCTGTTTCCTTACAGGCTTGGTCCAGTGAATTTCGAACAGGCATCTTGCAGACACTTCATTGTGTGTCCAATTACAGTTAACTGAATTTGGGGAGGGGGGAAGGAGTTTTATAAAGCCCCTCTATATCTGGGAAGTTGACACAGTCCTCCAAAACATATCTTCCTTTATACACCAAAGCAAAAAGTCTCTTGCATAATGCATGATTTACTAACAAGGTTGGTTAATAGTAAGCATTTGTAAGTTCCTTTTTTGTCAGGCTTTTCAGCGTTAAGAACATTGTAGCAGCCATAACAAGCCAAGACCACACATGCAGGAAAAGATGCGAGAAACACAATAGATTCCAGCACCTGGCAAGGCTTCTGCTTTGTTCTGCATTCATTTCTAACCGGTTGTGAGTAAACCAGCCTGTTCATGGTTCTCTCCTCAGGTTGGCAACCTTGGTTTCTACCTCAGTGAGTACTTCAGGCTGCTCTAAAACCAGCAGCTGTATTAAAAGGAGCAGCTCTACCCACTGTGGCCTGCTCTGTAATTTTCTGCCTTGCTGGTACAAGCGTCTCTGTGGCTGTTTAATGAACAAGGTACAGAGACTGGGCAGAGTAGAGGAAAAAGGCATTTAATGCATTGCTTGTGAGTCTCAGTCAGTTCTCCTCGGTCCCAACCTGTGCTAACAGCAGCACTGCCGTGCAGTGGGCCTGGGGGGAACTCAGGAGCAGATGACTGAGAGGTGGTGGAAGCCCCATCCTTGGAAGTTTTTAAGGCCAGGCTGGCTGGGGCTCTGAGCAACCTGCTCTAGTGGGAGGTGTCCCTGCCCATGGATGATCTTTAAGGTCCCTTCCACCCCTGACAGTTCTGATTCTGTGACTGATGCAGGGAAAGCAGGCCAGCCCAGGACCGCACTTGGCACTGGGGCTCTCTTGTGTTGGTGGCAGGTGTAAGGTTAACGTTACGGTCTCTGCGCGGTTGAGTGTCGCGTTTTATCTGCTCGGAGCTGTCCCCGAAAGGGGAGCTCCCGCTCACGGCCGCTCGCGCTCCTGCTCTGCTCTGGTGCTGAGGAGGCTGCAGGGTAAGCTGTCAGCGTGCTGGTCTGATGGCCGGGTTTCTCTGGTTTTGTCTCTGCTGTTGGAAGTGGTGAGCCGATTGCAGTCGCCCGGGGACGCACGGTCACGGGCTCTCCTGGCAGGCTGGAGCTGGCACTGCGGGGCTGGGCGGGAGGAGGCTGCCGTTTTGGTGGCAGCCCCTGTTCCCTGCTGATGGAGCAGGAGGGAAACCACGTTGAGTTCTTCAGTATGGTCACCAGAACCACAGGCCATTGGCTGTTCTGTCTGTAAAAACCCTGCCGTGGACTCGGGCCTTCTAAAACTTGTGGTGTTGGTTTGAAATGAAGTTTTAAAAACTTCTGCTGTTACTCTCTGTGTAGTGTGCTCCCTACTTCACAAAAAACACCTGTACAGGTGGAGAATACATGCTGCAGCCTTCTCATGTGTGCTTCTGCTGGATTCAGATCTTCTTTTGAACTCAGTTTTAACGTGAGGATGAAATGGAGAAGTTTGAGAGATCAGCATTGGTGTTTACCTCTTAAAAATGTCAATAGAAACAGACATAGCCAGATAAATGCGAGCTGCTTCTCTGCAGCTTTGACTAGGGAACGATGGGAGAGTTGTCACCTTGTGCTGCTACAAAGTCTGAAACCCCCACTCCTTGTCTCTCCCTTTTCTTGGGAGTCCCTTCGTGTGGGTGGTCACTTGTGACCCCAGTTAGCTCTCGTAGTCCATCCCTCCTTACAGGCCCTAGAGTTCAGCACTCCAGAAGTCTGTTAGTTGCTGTATTTCGTCTGGGATGCAGCTGGAATGCTGTGGGTTGGTACCTCTGAGCTAGCAGAGAGCTGGGAGAGCTGGTCTGCCCTTTCAAATGGGGGGTGCTGTGTAGAGCAAGTGAGCGGTGCAGTTGAGAACCTTGTGTTCAGTTAGATTTTTGGGGTTTCCTTTTGTCATCCTCCTATTCCCTGGTCTCTGAGCCATACCGTACGTTTCCAGTGCATTATGAGATGTAACCCTTTACCTTTTTTCCGGTAGGTTGTCTGTTCTGGCACTGATGCTTGGTGCCCTGGGATCTGTAGTCGTATTCATGGTACTATTTCAGAAACTCTGCACGTTCCTTTTCCAGGCTATAGATAGAGATCCATGTAGAACAGATGTAGGTGTTCTGGAGCAGCGTGTGTAAGTGCTTGCTCTTAGAGCATTATGTAATGTGTGAGGTATGTTTACTGTTCAGACAGAGTCTGATTTATTACTGGGCAGAGGGGTGTGAGGTGGGCATTCCGATAGCTAGTGCAGCTACCACGTCTTTCCCTTTCATTGCCTGGCCATGACTTTGCTTGTCAAAGGGGTAGATGCCGTGTTTGAGTGTTTGCAGCTTGTTGCTGTAGCCCAGCTGGATTTTCCTGTAGGGCAGCTTTAGAGCTGAGCACACCAGCTCTTCCTGAGCAGCAGAATGAAGGTGTGAGTACCAGAAATGAAGCAGAGGCAGTAACAGCAGTGAGAACGCAGTAACGGGGGTTAGACACTAGAATACAAGCTCACTGTGAACACAGAATATATACATATGATTTTTCTGTTTGGTAATGATACTCACACCAGCTAGACCAAAAGGTCACACAAGTATTCCCCTCTGTGTCCTGGGCAGGCTCCCAGAGCCAGTGGAGGGTGGAGGGAAAGGAGGACTCAGCAACAGTCATAGGGCAAACTGGGAGTGGAGAAAAAGTGTGTGGAGAAACCAGGCAACGTGCTGGGGAGGGGAGAGGAAGAGTGTGATGGGCAGGGTAATAGAAGGAGATAAAAAGGTAGCAATCTGGGCACTTCAGAGATGGGAGGAACTGAATGTGACAGCTGTGAGTATCTGCTATTAAAAGTGAGAAGAGAAAAGAAAATCAGAACCATTGCTCTGCTGAGCTGGTTCTAGCTGCCGACTCTTTCATGGCTTCATTACTTTGTTGGCTTCTTCCCTGGCAATTGTTTATCCCCACTGCTGTGCAGTGGGACACCTACACTTCTTCAGAAAGTTACCCTGTGTAGAGGGAAAAGTCCTTCCCAAATGTCTGGGTAGCTGTTTTCCTGCTCTCTTGATTCTTCCTTAATGGTTCATAAGAGAATTCTGCCTGATTGAGTAAATGGCACCTGTCCTTGTTCTGCTTTTGTTCATTTGAGCAAAAGAAAAAGCAAAAGCATGTGTGGTAAAGCTGTAACATCACAATATGAAACTGTATTTCACAATTTTCAGTAAGTCACTTGATTTCTTACATCCTCTAGTACTTTCTGTTTTGACTTTCAAGTGGTCTACTTCTGGGCTGACGCTGAAGTCACTTGAGCACCAGGCAGCACGTAGGGACTGGGCCTTAGTCCCCCTCCCTGGTTGGTTGGTTCTAATTTGTAAGATTCCAAGGAGATAACAATAAGGGTAGAAACGAATGAATGAATCTGCTGGAAATAGGTCAGGTTGAGGTGAAAAACCTAAATGCAGCTATGCCAGGGTTATTCAATACTATTTCTAATTTTTTTTCCTTGAGGGAGAGAAGAGGAGACTATAGGAATAGGAGGAGTTTTTAACTTCATCTGCTTCAAGCTAAAGTCTAGGAGTTCAGCAATGAAAATGGAATAAACTATGAAGATACCTCTGTTTTGAAACTGAATGACTGAATGGCTTTTTTTTTTTTTCTCCTTGTTTTTCCTCCCTCCAGGCTGAACTCACAGGCATCAAATGGCGTAGGTACAATTTTGAAGGTCATGGGGACTGTGGCCCTATCATTTCAGCCCCAGCACAGGATGATCCCATTCTGCTCAGCTTCATCCGCTGCTTGCAGGCCAATTTGCTGTGTGTCTGGCGTCGCGACGTCAAACCGGATTGTAAGGAGCTGTGGATATTCTGGTGGGGAGATGAACCAAACCTTGTAGATGTGATACATCGCGAACTGCACAGTAAGTCCTTCTCTTTCTTTACTTCTTCATTTATTGCTGGGTTTTCCAGTGAAAAAGGCGCTCTGTCGTTAAGGGTTTTAACTTGCTACCGTATGTGGGTTTTGTCCCAATTTTTGTATGAAGACCTAAATTGGGGGGGGGGGGGGAAAGCAGCTTGGAAATTTGACTTTTCTGCAGATAAAATGCATACTAAAACTTGAAAGAACTTAGGAGATCTGTATCCAACATCATGACTTGGGGTTTTTGTGAGATCTCAGATGCGCTGTAAAAATCAGAGTAAATTCTAGTTCTGAGGGTAATTATGATTATAAAGTAATAGTGGATGGAATAAACCACACATGCCGCAGAGTCAGGTCAGCTCCACAGCACCACGGGGAAATCTGTGAGGTCAGAACTTGCCACGTTGGTCAGGCTGCCGGATCTGAGCCCAAACAGAGGCGAGTTCCACCAAGGGATTGTAATAAAAGGAAGGAAGGGGAATGGAGGACTAAGGTGCCAATACTAAGTTTATGGGACTGTAAGTTTTGTGCAGCTTGATTGTCCTCGGTGTCTCCAGAATGTGTAGCCTTAAAGTTATAGAACCAAAGTATATTCTTTGTGATCCTTTTTGGTTATGGCTATCCACTCTCTGTGAATTCTTTCTCAGTTGTATCTTGTTGCTATGAGTAGACCTAGTTTGCTTGAGAACATTCACTTTTTTAAAAGGTATTTTATTAGACTGCATAACTAATTATCTCTTGTTTTGCTTCTCATGTCTTGGGTGAAAACAATGAAAGTTCACTAATCCTGGAATAATAATATTAATAATTAAAAAACAAACAAACAAACCCCCCAAATTAATAATAAGGATCAGTTTCTTGGTTTTTGCAATAAATTTTCATCCTGGTAGCCTTTATTCCTTCTAGTTACACGATGACAAAGTTTGGATGCCACTTCAAATACATGGAATGCTGTATTGGTCACGTGTGCTTTACTTGTCCTGTAGCTGCCCACCTCCACCCCACGCTCCTTTCTTACTCCTTATCCTGTTCCCACCACCTCTCTCCAGACTGTTACAAAAGTCATGCTCCCATGAATACCAGCTGGTTTATTTGGTAACATCACTCGTGAAGTCACCAATCTGAAACCCTGGGTATCTTCAGGTGCATTTTGTGCAGGTAGCTGTGTGATCACGTATCGTGAACGCGATGGCCAGGAAGTGCTGCACCAGGGCATTCCACTGGCGTGAATTTTTTATGAGGCACCTGTTTTGAATGAAGGCAGGGGTAGGGTTTCTACTTACACAGCAAAGCTTTCATAATATATGCTTTTCTTTTGGTGAAATATAGTTTAGTTAATATTTCCAGTGGAATATATGGGACTGAAGTGTCTTTTTATTTGAGGGGAGTTGCAGGTGATTGCTTCGGTTTCTGTTGTACATTGATGTAGCTTGTTTATATCTAACTTCTTGGTTACAACACTATAATACTACTTCCAGTGATAATGGTATGGTGAAGCATTTACAGAATCCCAGAATGGTAGGGGGTTGGCAGGGCCCTCTGGAGATGATCTGGTGTCCCCCCCCTGCTCCATCCAGCAGGGTCACCCAGAGCAGGGG
>WTSP01000492.1:20650-158318 GCA_025331215.1 Actenoides lindsayi
CAGGCTCCCACACCCTCACACCAAACAACTTTCTCCTCCTGCTCAGATGGAACCTCCTGGGTTCCAGTTTGTGCCCGTTGCCCCTTGTCCTGTCGCTGGGCACCACTGAGCAGAGTCTGGCCCCATCCTCTTGCCCCCTGGGGCCTTTTAGCTCTTGCTCAGCATTGCTCAGCTCCCCTCTCCCGCTGCTCTTCTCCAGCTGAACAGCCCCAGGGCTCTCAGCCTTTCCCGGCCACAGAGATGCTTCAGCCCCTCAGCATCTTCACAGCTTCCACTGGGCTCTCTCCAGTAGTTCCCTGTCCCTCTTGAACTGGGGAGCCCAGAACTGGACACAATACTACAGAGGTGGCTTCCCCAGGGCAGAGCAGAGGGGGAGGAGAACCTCCTTCAACCTGCTGGCCACACTCTTCTGAATGCCCCCCAGGAGACCATTGGCCTTCTTGGCCACGAGAGCCCATTGCTGGCTCCTGGTGACCGTGTTGTCCCCCAGCACTCCCAGGTCCTTCTCCTTGGATCTGCTTCCCAGCAGGCCAACCCCTCCCCTGTACTGGTTAAAATTAGATGTATGAATAGCTGAACCTGCTCAAATACAGCGTGGAACAGAGTATAGCAAATGGAGACTAGCATCACTTTGACACAGGTTTTTGCCTGGTCTGAAACTTTATGAAGCATCCAGGCCGGTGCCTTCAGCACAACAACTTTTCAGTGGAGTTAGATCTGAGACCTGTCTGCAAGTGCATTGTTTGAAGTGTCAGCAGCAGCAGTTATCACGGGGATGATAAACGGTGAGAGCGTAGCGTGTTTCACAGCCAGAGCTGTGCTGAAAAGCTGCATCTGCCCTGGTACAACAGCACTGTCCCCGAGGGAGCCGCCTTGGCACTGAGCTCTCACCTTCGAGTGAAACCATCTGCAAGGGAAAAATCCTGCACTGGGATGTGAGGGGAGGGGGGAAAAGCTGTGTTTGGAGAGGGAGGAAGGAGAGCGATGTGTAACTCATCGAGGGGATGGGAGTCCGTGGGGCTCGGAGGAAGAAACCTGCTCCTGCAAACTGGGGAGACTACAGGAGTTTGGGAAACCAACTCCTTTCCTGCTCCCTTCCACCGCAGCTCTTTGGAATGTGTGTAGATCATACAGTGAGAGGTTTGCTTGGTCTAGATGAAATGCACCTTGTAAGGCTTGTAGTGACGTATCAGAAGATAAAGGGTAGGTGTATTATACATTTTACTGCTGATGGAGCTGTCTGGCTCTCTTCAGTAAGAGTACAGAGTTCAAACATCAGTATTGACAAACTATCGACCATCCAATTCTGCCAGAATGGGGCATTTACCCACCTGGATTCCTCGAAATGTGACAAAGGATGCTGTGTTCAGAGTTTCATGCAGCAGCATGGCAGAAGAAACAAGGTTATTTTGGTTTTTAGTGATAAGCAGACTGAAGTACTGAGTAGTTGAAATGAGTTTCTTGTGTTTACTTGCTCTTAAATATAAAGGACTTTATGTGTGGGCACACAAACAGCAAATGGGTACGGTGCTGAAGCACAGTAATTTCCTTGCCTGTCAGCTGGGCTCCCGTAGCAGGCTGGCTGTTTTGGTGTAGCCTAGGCAGGAAACAAACTGCTTTAGCTTAAAATCCTGTTGGTACAGATAGAATTGGCACTGCTGGGTAACTTACAGTTCAGTGCCCAGAGCTTTCTGTTGGCGATTGCACTCATACGCTTAGGAGCACGAGGCCCAGAAATCCAGGAGGTCTTCTGCAGGTTTCCCCATGATCCCTGTTTGATCACAGCAAAAGGGTTTGGGTTTTTAAAAATATTTTACAAGGGCTTGTAGTGATGGCTTGAAACTGGAAGAGGGTGGGTTTAGATTAGAAGTTAGGAAGAAGTTCTTCACTCCGAGGGTGGTGAGACACTGGCACAGGTTGCCCAGGGAAGCTGTGGATGCTCCATCCTTGGAAGTTTTCAAGCCCAGGCTGGCTGGGGCTCTGAGCAACCTGCTCTGGTGGGAGGTGTCCCTGCCCATGGCACAGGGGCTGGAACAAGATGATCTTTAAGTCCCTTCCAACCCAACCCAGTCTATGGTTCTGTTCTATGATTCGATGCAATCCGATGTTGCACATCCAAGTGGAAGACTGGAGTCGATCAGAAACATTGTCAGGTTTACAAATCCTGTCTTTTCTGATGTGTGAGCACGAAATAGTTCGCACAAGAAATAGTGGTTGTCAATAAGACCATGAATTCTTACCAAGTATGAATTTTCTCACAGTGTTTTGGATTTCTCTTTTCCTGCCTACGACTTCTGCTTTAAAAGTCAAATCTTCATTAGGGTTAAAAAAAATAAGTGACAACTTGACTGTAAGTCTTTATTCATTCAAGTCTAAATTAGAATGGCTGCTTTTTCTCAGTAATGAGAGTCATTCAAATAACAATGTATGACATTCAGTACTTTCATTAAACAAATGACAAGTCCAAACCGAGACTTTTCTTTCAGAAACACTTTGGCAAGTTTTGCAGGTGAGCTGTGTGGGTTGCCTCACCTTTGTAACAGTCAAGATAGGTGATTTGGGAAACAAGATTCTTTTATTAAAGGCAGATTGTGAAGCAGCCCAGAGAAAACAACGTTGTAAACAGGAGGTACTGAAGCTGGATTTTATGTCGTAGCTTTCCCAAACTGGGTAGATAATTAAATGCTGTCATGGGAGGTTAAGGAAAAGCAACTATTTGCAGAGCAGCTATAGATCAGTGAAGCAGCTGGGTTAGCTGGACAGCTCTGAATTCCAGAGGTGCACCTCTTGCATTTACTCCTACCTTTCTTTTCCCTGCCAGCCTCAGCTGTTGTGTCCTGGATTTTATTATGGTTGGATTTTATATTTGAAGAAAGATGAAAAATCTTTATTCTGCCCCGAGTGAAAAAAGCTAATTGGTGTGGGGTCACTGAGTGGGAGAAAAAAAAATAATGGTTTGAAAGAGTCGGGAGTGGTTTAGTTAGTGCAAGTTTTGTTTTCTGAAGGATAAATGCTATTTAAAGAGTTACTGCCTGAGGAGGTTTGACAACTGTTACAGCTGCTGTACCTTTTCCTACAAACATATTTTTTTTGGTAAATTCTACAGAAGGAATGGAGAGGAGGTACTATCTTCATGTTGGCAGGGTTTTTGACAGGAAAGTTGTAAATTTGCAAGTTGGAGCGATCGCATTTGCATTCGGTGACCAAATACCATCTGGAGCACCACAGAGAATTTATACTTGACTCTTGGGTTTTTTCTGTTCTCCCACCCCCTGCCTCGTCCCCTGTAGATGGTGAGCAGGTGATACCTGTTCCGTAGTTGTCCTCTTTGCTGTTGCAGAGAATACTTAACGACTTGCATTTTAAACAAGCTTTTTATCTGACAGTTCTGTCCGTAACCTTGTAACCTGCATGGTGAGTTTATGGATACCCTCAGCTTTGATCATTGCCTCTGTGGGACAGAATACTGGAGTTACCAGGAGCACTGCAGGGCTGCTGTTGTGCACTGCTCCAGAGAACGTAGTTCTGGTGGCTGTAAACCTGACCCCTGAGGTGGACTCCCAAGGCTGTCAGAATTGCAGACATGATCTTGAAAATGAATAAGCTGCTGAGTGTTTGATAGAATGAGGTAATTTTGTTTAAAGAGCTATTTACTCAATGGCTTATTTATCTGAAACCACCGATTCTGGTAGGTATTTGGGATTGCCATCACACATGTTCCTCTGTGAAGCTCTGAAGATGAGACAAAGGAATATGAGGAAGTTGGGGCATCGGGGAGAAACCCCAGGCACTCATCTGTCCCCTCCAGCCATTACTGCTGGCCCAAGCGCTGCGCAGCACAGAAGTGAAAGCCCTGTATTGTGTGACAGGTGCTTCACCACATAGTTCCAAAATAGGAGCTGAACAGAACAAAGCTCCTTGAGAGAAAATAAATACAGTTCTAGTGTTTTGCTGCTCTGGCGACAGTCATCCTTGAAGTGGTGGTAAAGTTGCAGTTAACTTTTGACTCGCTCTCTTGAAATTCACTTAAAGACATTTCCCCCTCAAATAGCTCAGATCAACAGTTCTTTCTGTGCAACAAGAAGGGAAGATGCTGTATGTAACGTGACTGTTCTTCTGTGGGCCAAACCCTTTGGTTTCATCTATTGCCCAGTAATTGCTGGAGGTGCTACCCCCAAAAATGACACCAGTAACCTTTGCACTGTTGGGTGTAGAACAGCAGGACTTAGATGGAAGCTTATGCAGAACAGATTATTTTGCATTTAGATGAATCTTTCCTGAAAGAGTATTGTTCAGGTTATTCACAGCTTGGTAAGTTTAAAACTGTAGTTAAAATTTGCTCTGTGACAGGAAACCGTGGAGCTTCAGTTCATTCCTGCTTATGAATTCTGGGCTTGGTGGGTTGATGCAGTTGTAATCCCACGGGCTGAGAAATGTGGAGTGGAGAGGGTGGTGGTGGTGAGAAGGACTTAATGTAAGGCACCCATGTTAAGACCATATAGTTGTGGCCCAGATTTAATTTCTGCTGTTGTTTTCCTCCCTGCAAATGGCTGATGGGTAGATTTTTACCCCCTGGAAAGCAGAGCATGCCAGCTATGTTTTCAAGGATGTCTCCTGAGAAGAATAACTTGCCAGAGTTCAACGGAGGGAATTTTATTACAGCTAGGTAGGATTCTTCATGCTTGCTTATTAACATCCAGATTTCCAAGTGTATTTTATCAGTTAAGACTTCTAAATTAAGTAAACGTTTAACCTATAAATGTAAAGTAGGTCGTGGTTTTCAGTATTGGTTGGGGATTTGAAGAAAAATAATGGAAAGCTGGAATTATTTGGGGGAGGAAAAAAAAGAAAGAAAAAATATTTTTTGTTCTGCTAATATAAAAGAGGATAAAGGAGTGAAAAGTCTCCTTTACTCTCTGTTTCAACTTTAAATAGTTTATCTAAGGCTCTTTTGATGTACTGTTTGATTTACTGTAGCCGTAAGGAAGTGGGAATTCTTTCAGGAGATGGGAAATAGGTTCTTTGCTGCTGTGCAGTGAGGTGTGTTAATTATTGAATGAGAAGATGTTCCTGTCTGTTGAAACATATTTTAAGTGTGTGAAGCAACGCATGAAATCAAGAATAAGCACCCTTTCCTGTGAAATGGGTGTACAAATTAATAGTGTTGCTTTTAATCAAAGTGCTCTTAATTCTTTCATTCTCTTAGAAGATTATGAAAGACAGAAGGAAGGGGGAGTGTTTTGCTGCTGGAATTGCTCTGCTACTCTTGAAATTACCCAAAGGTTATCTTCTTCTTCCCTGCTTTGCTAGGCTTAGTTGCGGGGTGGACAGGTATGGAATGTGTATTACAGCATCTCATTTTATGTACTCTAGATATCTAAACTACATCAACCCCATAACCGCTGTCGTGCTCAGTGGTCTGTAGAACGAGACCAGCTAATATATGGAAAACCAGTTTATGAACAAGGAATAGAAGGAATCTCACAGGAGCTGAAATGGGAGTATTTTTGAAGGCTTTTCAATTTAAAAAGAAGCTGTGAATATCAAGCAACCAAGTACCACTTATTAATAATGTGAAGTGAAATCTGAAAATGGTTAATTGCTGGTTCTTGAGTTAAGAGTGGAATTAGCAAGTAAGTTCATATGACAGAAGACTTCCTTGGAATATTAAGTTACTGAAAAGTCTGTTTCTGGGTTGATTACTTTCAATAAGATAAGTCATTTGCATTTTCTTAATTGCCTAGCATAGATTATTTCCAAAGACATGAAAACAAAGTTAAAGTTTTACATTCTTTAGGGAAGAAGATAGGATTTCAACATGAATTCATACTTTCTCAGCTTGCAGAATTGTTCTGTGACCCTTATATTTGACACTGTTAATTGGTGTCCGGTGATTGCCAGTTGAAGTTTAGCTTAGACAAAATAAACTTTTTCTTTTAAGGAGGCATATTAAATGAGGTTATTATGCCATCATTTGGGATTAAGGAATTGCTTCATGGGAAAATGCCAACTCCTTTTATACACATGAAGTTGACAAGAGCCTTATTGTGTCTGGGCAAGATGTCTTCATTTTATTTTGTTTTCTTTTCGTAATAAATATTCCCACCACCCCAACTTCTCCCTTTTTCCTTCAAAAAGGGTATGAGTTGTTGAAAAAACCAAAAATAAATCTGAGTCTTCCCTTTAGAAGCTGGATTGCACTTACCTTTTCCTTAATTCTTCTCCTCTCCTGGTTTTTCTTTCCACATTAACAGTGGATCTCAGTGTTCAGAGCAGTAACAACTGAACACACGTGGCCTTCATGAATTCTTTGTTGATTCCAATCAGTGATGACCATTCTAACATAACTGGGCTGTTTCCCCTTCATGCAGTCTGCAATATCAGAGTCTAAAAGGTGACCCAAAAATACGCAGGCTACCAAAAGTTCACATGTAAGGCAGCCTAAGGGCTTTTTAATATTTATTGTATTTTTTTTATCCCCCAACAATTAACGCTTTAAATCTTTTCATATTTGGGGATTTGCAGGTTTTACCGTTAGTTGCCACAAATTACCTTCTGAAAATAATTTGAAGGAAAGACACTGATGGAAGGTAAAGCCATGACATTCTCTCCTGAATACCACACTTTTTCCTTTTAATCTGCTTTCAAAATATAGGCTCAGTTCAATTGCAATAGTTGAAATGTCCAGTGATGAATCTTTAAGTTTTCTTGGCCACACAATAGTCATTGTTTTTCTGTTGCGTTTCTGTGGGGGGAAAATGAATTGGCATTCATTGTGAAACATTAATAGCTGCTTTCTGTAGGGACCCTTCACTGATTCCTTTGCAGGAGCGTTTGGGTGAGACCAGACTTCCCAGGTACGTTGAAAGGAGGGATAGAATCAGTGCTACCCAAGGGCTGGTGCACTGAAAGTGCTGCAAATCTGAAACAAGACTGTAAATAGCTCCGAATCCTGTGCAGGTAACTAGAGTGAGGTGGTACTAATGAATTGGAGGGAACTGTTGTATAAAATGTGCTTGGAATTAAGTAGAGTTGTTGAGACCAAACTGAAGTCCAACTTTTGAATGTAAATAAAATTGATGTGTTACCACAGGCGACTCAGTGAACCACGTAATTAGTTTTTTTCCATGAAAAATGAGACATTATACTGCAGCTGCAGCAAAGCAGTATGTAAAGGATTTATATTCCAGTTATATGAAAATTAAACAATCATTAAAAGATTGTATTTTTAGAAATGCTGCTTGAGGGAGGAAAATGAAAAAATCCAATCAGTAGAATTTATTTTTCAGCAATGTGTTGGGCAATATCATCCACAGTAGTTGATGGTTTTTCTTTTGCTTCAGGGAATCTTTTTTTTCCAGTGAAATGAACTCGCTTAACTGTGTGAAGTAAATCTAGGTTAGCTTGAAGTGAAATCTGCATTAATAGAGCTCATTACTGATGTTTGTATTTTCGTGTACTGAATAAGCCTCAGAACAGAGGGTAAGATCTACTGGTAATTTCATCTTTAAAAACAGATGAAATGCCGCCCTCAAAAATTCAAATGAAAAATATTTTGCACACAATAGCATTTTGGTAGTGCCATTTCTAGAATAATTAATGACCTTCTAGCAACACACACATGCTACTGGATTGCAAATGGAAAACACAGAACAGGACTCTCCTGAAGTTAGCCCGCAGTTTCTCTTTAGAGGGGTGTCTTTTTCCTTTATAGAAGTTACTATCTTTATTTTAATGTTCCTATTAAAGTCTGTAAATCTTGATACAAAATTGCTATACCCTGTTCTGAGAGCAGTTTCATTTGAAGTGAACTGACTCTCCAAGGGTCTGACAGCAGTTTGTGTTACGAGCACTTCGGGTACCTAGAACCGTGTACGTGCGGCCGTTTTAGGATTTGATATATGGCTCAGGGTGTTGGTGATCAGCCAGGAAACCTGAGAAACACTGTGCTGCTCTGAGAATGAAGGGTTTGAAGCATGAAATCTTTCCTAACGTTTATTTGAAGCTACAGGGCATGCTGAAGTTGTGAGACGTCATTTCCAAACTAAATACACAAACAAAAAATCCTCTTGCATAGAATTAAGAGGAGGAGCAAGTACAAAACAGTTGAACAGTGCAGAACTGTTACCCCAAACTGTAAAACACTACACAGAGTGGCTTACGAATGAGGTTTAGTTCTTACCTTTGCTCGGTGCTCATGGGAATTGTGGCTTTCAGTAGGAAAAGAAAAGGGCGGAGTTTTGCTGTTGGTGAAATACTAGTTCCTTGTTCAGAAAACCCCAACAACGGTGTTGCAGTCACTCCCATCATGACAGCTAGCCCTTGAACTTCCAGTGGAATGGTGGTAAATTGATTTTTTTTTTCAATGCTGAACCTTTCAAGCAGCTTGAAGGCAAAGCCTACACTGGAAGAAAGGCACGCTGCCAAAAAGCTTTTGTGTTCTTGTTGATCTAAACCACGCTTGAAATTTTTCCACTGTCACCTGAGCAGTGTAAGCATCACTTGGAACAGAGCTACCTGTGCTCAGTTGGTCCTGTACCAGAAGACTGGCTGTTGCATTCCCTTTAGTCATACAAATGCTCTTCAACTGTCATTGTATTCTCTTGGTTCAGACACAGGCTGGTGCGAGACAAGCGACTCGTTGGGTTTTTGTTACAGCTGATGACAAGGTTTGGAGCACCACAGCTTTCAGCTCACTTCGTTTGCTTCTGCCCTTTACCATCCCTAATTCTGCCGTGGAACGAGACCGCTGCTGCTTGTGTCCTGGAGCAGAGTTAACCTCGGGGGTTGCCCTTGGCTGTCCCTTGCTACAGTTTGAAGTACCCACCTCTGCATCGAAAAGCTGCCGCCTGAAAAGAGCTGCTCTTGCCAAAAGGCCTTTGCAGTCCTTATTTCTGTTTTCTGCTGGTGTGGTAGCTGCCAGGCTTTTCACAAAACCTCAGGGCACCTTCTGCTTTGGAAGAGCGAGTGAGCCAGAGGGGTCAAACAAATGGTACAGATTTGTGTGCTGAAGGAATGGGTGAGCAGTACCCAGTGACTGGGCAAAGGTAGCACCTCGAGTTCCTGGGGAAATCCAAGTGTGAAGTTGCTATATTAAGGGGTGCATATTGATACACTTGGTCTCAGAAGGAAGACTAGAAGGTGGCAGGTCCAGCAGTTGCTCAGGAAATAAATATCTCTTTTTCAAGAAAGCATTTCTTTTTTGATCGTTCAGCTTGTTCCATGACATTGTAGTTGCCCTGCCTTCTCTGAAACATAAATTATGTGGTTTTTACAGCCAAGGGAAACTTCAAATCATAGGTGATGGAAGTATCATTGTACAGGGTTTTGGTTTGGTTTTTTTCTTGAATGGCTTTAAGAATTTCAAATGCACTCTTCAAGCTCTGCGAAGTGATGGGAAGTATGAAAATTATTACTGTGTCTATAAGGGGAACAGGAGGGTTATAGTCTTATGTGTTTATGGTTCTGGAGAGTTGGTTAACCACTCGGGGCATGGCACTTGAATATCTTGGCCTCTTATGAGTTAAATAAAATTTATTTTATATAATATTTTGCTCTATATGTCAATGAAATTCATTGGAATCTGTTCTCTAAGGCAAATGTAGGGGAAGAGTGCAGGTTCTGTCTCTCCTATAATTTTCTTTCCTCTCCCCTGTATGAAAAGGATGCTGTTTCTGATAGTACCATGGCAATGTGCAGTGGGATTATAAAGCAGGTATGGCTTCTGCGTTTGATCGATGCTCTCTGCCCTGGTTAAGCAGTGGATATGTTGGCCCCTGTTGTGTTTGGGTAGAATGTCGAAAGGCTTAGCTGAAAATCCTGCTCTTTCCTGTGATATTCCTGAACGTGTCTGGGAGTCCTGCCACTTTAAAAGGCTGCTTATCAAGAAGAATATATTTTTCTGAGAGAAGTTTTATAGGTTTGCTTTAATCTGCAATCGGCTTATTGAAAGGTAACGTTTTATTTTTCATTTGTACTACTGTGATATGTTGAATAACTTCAACCATAAAGATTCTGTTGCTGTCCTTAGCAGCCCTCAACTGAAAGTCCAAATCTGATTTTCTTTAAAAAACAAAGTAAGATCTTCGCTGCTGCACCATCATAAGAGCAATGATGAAAACAAGGTATTTGTCATTGCTGCAAAAAGACACAAAAGATGCAGCTAATTCAGCACCTGGAAGGCAAAGGTGGTTCTTGTTTGTTTTGGTATTGGAAAGAATATATATGCTGCAAATATTTAACTGCTCCTGTGGACAGTTACCTCCTTTTCATAGCAAAAATCACTTCAGAACAAATACAAAAATGGGTGGTGCTGATAAACCTCTGCCTTTGGGGGAAGAAGGGGGCGGGGTTCAATTGGAAGCCTGACAAGACTTTGAAACCTTTGTTTCCACTTCACCTTTCTGCTTTGTATTGACTGTGAACTTCGGGTGGGGAACCCTGGCTCTTGATGCAGATGGCAGGATATCGAAGTGTTCCGTTGTATGTCCAGGAGGTATGTATTTGGGGGTGAATTAATTCAGCCCCGTGGAAGAGGCTTGAGAGAAGTGAAATGCTGTCTCATAGGACACACTAGAACCATGAAGTGGTGTCCTGAAGCCATGTCAACATGGTGCTGCTGCTGTTCTGCTGGCTCGTTGGTGCTCTCGGCTCAAGCAGGGTTCTCTGATCCTTTCCTATAGACTCTGCACAAAGAGCTGGAGTTACTACCCAGAGGAGTTTTCCAGGCCAAACAGAGAAGTTCCACTTCTCTGTTCCCCTTCGCATTCTTTGTGAAACAGTTTGTTCAGGAGCTAGTAAGTAGTTGGGGTAAAGCTGAGACTCATACACAGCAGTGTGCTGGAGGGATCTCAAAAGAGAGACCTTGTACCTGGAGGAGCCAGATGTAGAATTGTGTAACTTCTGCACAGCCACTGTCCCAGATGTTTGGAGAATTGTTGCTCAGTAGTCTCCTGGCCTTTTCCCCAGACTAAACCAGTTTGTAGGAAGCATTATTTTTTTGACTATTTCTTTTCCTGTAAACCACAGTTAAGGCATGGAAAGTGGGAAGGTAAATGTGCCTGTGAGACTGTTTCTGCCTTAGCTTCAGAAGAAATACACTATGGTGCTGAAATTCCCAACACCTCCCTCTCTGCTGTATGGGTTCCTGCCTAGCTTTGTCCTTAAAGTTTCTCAGTAAGCCCACAAAATGAATATAATTAGTGAGCAAACATTACACATAAGCACTCTTCATTGTTTACCTCTCTGTCCTGTCCCAGACAGCTCCCAGAGGGAGGCTCAACTCAGACTGATCCTGTGCTTTAGCAACATCTCAGATGAAAGTGCTCCGGTTATCGTGTGTTAACAGTCTAACCAAAAGATCATCATTCTTCTAGATACATAAAATATATAAATGAAGATATACATGAAAGCCCCTTTGCTGTCTTTGAGGAAGTAACTTTTGAATTGCAGGGGAATCTACATGGTTTGAGTTTTCAGCTCTCTGTGGTTTTACAGTTACATTGCAGTTGTATTTATTTATTCCTTGGTAGAAAGCTCACCAGCAAACCTGTGTGTTATATCCTCTAGGAAAGATGCTTGCTGGCTTTTTGGTTCCCCCTTCACTAATTGAGTACAGTTTACATTTTGACTGTAATACAATGCACCTAATGGGAGTTAAAAACAAGTTGCTGAACTCAAAGCTGGTCAAACGTGAGAATCTCTAGGAGGGCCGTGGTAGATATATTAAAAGAAGAAACCAAGTTGCCACTTGCTGTCTCTGTAGGCCTCCTGCTTATTCTCCCTTACCCTCCCCAAATGTCAGAAGCAGCAACTGACTTGTTAGTATTTTCCTTTCAGTTCAATTCCTTAGTTTAATTGACATGTAATCACTTCACTGAAAAAAAAAAAGAGCCCTTGAATTACTGATAGCTCGGAAAGTCTCTGGTAGCTATTCATTATTAAAGATAGTATTTTGTAGAGCTGAATGGTATATACAAGAAACATGATGCTGATGTAGCTGAAATAAGAGGGGGAGGTGGAGGGAGCTGCGCACTGATAAGGCTGCATGATTCATTATGATGTTAGCTGGGAATCTTTCATTGCTCAAACTGCTGAGCTCTGTAGTTTGGTACTGTCATTTGTCTTTGTTTTAATGGGATTAAGTAATTATGTGTGCATTTTCTTTCTCCTAACTAGCCTGATAAAAGCATGCAAAACTGAATAGCCTATAAATTGTCAGCTCTTCTGTTCTAGAAAAAGTGCTTTGATTGCACTGCAGTTCTGAAATCTTGGTGCATATATTTAGATGACCTACTGAGGTGAGCAAGGCTACGGGAGTAGCTGATGTAACTCGTGGGCTGAGCATCTCCCCCGGGGGCTGAGGCTGGGGGAAAGCACACTGCAGCCAACGGTACAGGAACTTTAACAGACCGATCCACAGCTTTTTCAAGCAGAAAGAACAGCTGTGTAACCTAAGGAGTGTCAGAAGTGACTCTTCAGCCATGCTTCCCAACACTGGAACAACTCCTCACTGGAACGAATCGTATTTGGTATGGACGTTTCTGCTCTGGCTGCATCACTAGTGGTTTCAAATACAAATCGTGCTGCCTCTTGGCAGAATCTCTGCCACTGTCCTGCAACTGTGAGGACTTTCACTAGTTGTTTGTTAGTTTGATATCCATCTGATTTGGCATTTTATTTTATTGTATTTTTATTTTTTTTTCCAAGTTTTAACAGCTAGTTGTGTATCTTGTCATACAAAAAGGGGAGCATTTATGTTTAACAGACTCATCAGGTGTTTGGCATGCGACACCCTCAACCCACCGAATTCTTTTTAGAGCTTTCCACCCTCTGTGTGGCATGTTTACACATTCGGGGTTATCTTCACTAGTAAGTCTTGTTTTCAGAGTTTGTGTAACCACTTCAACGAAGTGGTTGTGTTTGTTTGCTGCTGCTTGTTTATTTTAAGCATTGGGCTGGGCACGTGAAGGTTTTGATGCATTCACAGTGCTAACTATTAGTAGATAGTCCTCTGTTAATTCATTTTTAAGTGATCTGCACATAAGAAGTTTTTCTGTACTGTCTCAATTTCATGCTAGAACAAACTTGTGTTAATTGGCGTTAGTGCTGGGCCATATGTGTCTGGGCTATAGCTTTTCATTCCTCTTCTGGCTTGGATCTGCTGACAGCATAACTTCATTTCTTCTTTTCTGGAGTTTGCATAATTACCCTTGACAACACAGTTTCTGAGTTTTGTGGAATTGTGACTAGTTAATCCCAGGTAGCCATTTAAATTAACCAGTTATGATGGATAACTGAAACCTGATTTTCCCTGGTACCTGTGCACGTTGTCAGAAGGCTTTCTGTGATTCTCTGTATCAGCACTGTGTGGGTTTAGCAGTCCTGGTTTAAGAAGGGTAACTTGTAGGACCCGTGATAGAAATGGACAACTTGCCCAGCACCTGCCTTTTGAGATCTGTGGAGGAAGATAAACCAGTGTAGGCCACCTTGTTTACCTCTCGTACAAATGGAATTGTTTGTATCTTGGTTTCAATTGTTCATATCTTGGTTTCCACATGGAGTGGGCGAGTTGTACCTGAATGCTGACTCCCTCGTATCCTTGCCCTAGCTCTCATCTGGCTGGTTACAAGGGTTATAGCCTAGACCATACTCATGGCTGCTCTTGCTTTGGCACTTTGAGCAGCCGAGCTGAGTGGAACCCAAAGGCACCTCAGCCAAGCCCTGGAGCCTGCTTTTGGATTTAGCATTTCCCCCTGGCGCTCGGTCTGGGTTTCCTCAGCACTTGTGAAGTTATCCAGGATGTGAGACTGCAGAGGAGGGGGTTCTGCTCCGTGATTGCTTTTCTGGGCTACGATAAACAAGCAGGCAGATGATAAATGGAAGTGAAGCTTGCTTCCTTCTTGGTTCACCTTGTCTCTCTGTCTTCTGGTAGCAGGGGCAAGTGGGGAAGAGGAGTGGTGCTGTGGAATCGTTTATCAACAGCAGATATCCAGTATCCTTTTCTCGTTGCTCACTACTCCCAGCTAAGCCTTCATGCTAATCCTCATGTGGTGATGAGGAATGTTGGATGGTGACACAAAGGCCCCTACCAAGTAATGCTTAAGGAAGGTATCCTGCTGTGTGCATTTGGTGCTACATCTTGGATAAGATTGTAATAAAAGAAAAAGAAAACCAACCCCAACCCTGAAATCCCATGAACTGTAACTTTTTAAAAGCCTTTGAACATATAGAGCATGAAGCAAATTGAAGGAGTGAAGATATTTTGTGTAAATATGTTAGAAAAGAATACAGGGTGCATTCAGGGCACAGAGGCGCAAGTTTTATTTGCCGTGGCTGTTGTCAATACGTAGCTCAAGGCTCAGTAAGCATTGTCACAGCCTGTCACTGCAACTGCTGAGCATTTGCCACTGTAAATCCCTCTCACATGTCAGAAACACAAAACGGTGCCACCAAATGAAACCGTACGGGAACGGTGGATTCGCAGAGCTTTATGGCATGGACTGTGACTTGGGTTGTAGCTTCTGGTGAGAGTCGCAGCTGGGCAGCGTGGAAAGGGAGTTTCAAACGTAGGCACTGTGGAAGTGCAGCTCTGTTTGTGTAGTGACAGTCTATCTAGTGGCAGCTTTGCAAAGCTCCCCGTGCAGCGTCCGAGGGAAGAGAATGAGACACAGAAGCAGTTGTAGGGCACAGTCATCCTAAACAGAAGTTACATCATCTGCTCTCACAAAAATCTGCTAAAGATTCTCAGAGGTGATACCTATGTTAGTGAGTGATTCGGTGAAATAAAAGCAGCTCAGTAGATCAGAGCAGTTGGGTTGAAGGTCCCGTTGTCCATGCTGTATGAAATTCAGTGGTTTGGTTCCACTGGACCAGAAGCCCTCACCGTGCATGGCTTTGGGTTAGTTTAAACTATAAACCTTCAGTTCCAACCTCTTTGTCCCCTTTTGGGGTTGGGGTGTATTTCAGCACGTACGTGGAACAGAGATCCTGGCTTTCTTGCTGCCAGAGGGAAGCTGTTCTACATGTACTCGAACTGACACCTGACCATAGATGAGCAGAGTTGCCCAGCATTTATTCTTCATCAGTACTGCTGGGATAATTTGCTTTGTTCTTTGTCTGTAGTGGGTGTAGAGATGGGTGGCATTAGCTCTGTGGGTGATGACTTCCCTCAAGAGCCACCAGTGGTTGTGACAATGTGTATTTGTCACGGACACGGGTGAGTGCGTGAGAGATCTGCTGCGTTGTGGACTGGGTGGGCAAGTACAGAAAGCCTGTCCACCACGTGCACAGGAAACCTGAGGCATCCAGCATGCTGCCAGTTGCTTCTGCGTTACCCTGTGGGGCTGCTGCAGGGTCAGCCTGTGGCGGTCATTCGGACCGCCGCACATCTGGAAAGCACAGCCAGATGTTGCAGGCGTCGTGTTTCAGGCGGAGTTTCTGGGTATGAAGAGAGAGCGGCAGCTGAAGGCCTGTAGGTTGTTCTTGGGGCCATGTTTCCTTCTTGATGGCACCGCTGCTTCTCTGAGCCCACGTGTGAGGAGTGCCCGTGGTCCTGGCCCCTGCATTGCCCCACCCTCCTCTTTTAGAATCAGGAAATATTTTAGCATTTCATCACTATCTATTAACTCTATCTGTAAAGGGGCACTGCTACTGAATTAAAATGTTAAGGGTCTCTTGGATGTTATCTGGTTAATTGAAATAGAGTTGGGAGAAGACAAGAAGCCTTTACTCCTGGCTCTTGGATTCCTCTCGGATTGAGTCTCGTGAGTAACGTGGTATTGGTTGGCTTCGTGTTCTGGATTAAATCTAAACCATCAGATTATATGGTTTACATAGCTGAAATTATTTTGCTATTATTATATTTGCATTAGTCTTCCCTCGTGGTTTTGTGAGGCAAATGAATTTCTCTTTAAATATTTGTAAAGAGAATTTCAAAATACTGTGATTAGTTCTTTTATTTTGAAAGAAATAGTTAACAAATAGGAAAATGCTTTTGGAGTGCTGGATTTCTGGCAAGTGCCATCGGTACAGAGTGTACTGAACTGTAAATGTTGCAGAGTTAGCACAAACTGCCTGATATAAAAAGCACGTTTTTGTTATAAACACTGGCTGGCTAACAGAGGTTTTTGGTCTTACAGAGCAGCTTTAAACCGTGACTGTTGGTTTTTAGTAATATTAAATATTTGTCTTTTGGTGAATGTTGTCTTGGGAAAAATCCCTGTAGATAACAAATAGACCAGTCTTTTATTAGGAGCTAAAAGTGCATTGGTGCTTCCTTTTTTTTTTTTTTTTTTTTTCTTTATCCAGACCATTTCGTGTTATTTTCTGGTTTTGGGAGGTTATTCTTCACTTGAAAAAGTTGTGGGTTTCTTGTTTTGGTGGTTTTTTTTTTGTTTTGCTTTTTTTTTTATTTGTTAGGGTTTTACATTTTCTTTGTTTTGTTTTTGTTTCTGTTTTTTTTTTTTCTTAAAAAATATTTGTACATGTGCCTTCTGATTTCAAATGTTCTTTCAAAGCTTTGTCTCATTTTCTTTCTGGCTTTGTACTGATGCTTTAGTGTGTCTGTTCCTGTAGTATTTCAACTGACAGGACTCCCAACAGTAATGGAAAACACCAACTTAGATAAACATTTTCAGGAAGTAGAAAGCAGTGTGAATGTCGAAACCTTCCCAAGCTGAAGCTCTGTAAAAATGTTCTCTAGAGTCCTACCCTATGAATGACGGGCTTGTAGATTTATTTTCTGTGGCTCTCTTTTTTAGTATGAAATGCTATGAACACACGGCGTGGAAAGTGTCTCTAGACACCCGATTTTAAGAATGATCTGGGGCATATTAACTGAAAACCAGGATCAACTGGCTTTTTTAGTATTATACACTGTGGTTTGTATATTCTGAATTCTAGGCTTTTTTACCATTCCTTACCTGATCTTGCAGTGTATATCTTGTAATATGACTTTCTTATCTCTTTAAAATATAAACACTCATTGTTTAATTTGGTTTGCCGCTTCAAATGCGTCCTCATTGTTTTGCCAAAATTTCTTTGTAGGGCTATAGATAGCCCAATTTAATCTTATATATATATATATATTTATAATCTTATAAAGCATTTATTTGTTAGTATAGCAGTAATTTTTGTTTTATAGTAGTCTTCAATAGAAGATGTCAAGGACACTCTTCACAGGCCTGCTAGATGCTTGGCTTTACCTTAAAGCATCTCAGTGCCTTTTAAAATGGGCTTTTTTTATGCAGCAGCTCCTCTTTTGAGGCTAATGCAACAGTAAAGGTTTGGCTGTAGAATCATGAAGGTGTGCACGGAATTGCATTTTAAACACCTGGAATGTTGCATGTTCCAAACTGCCACCCTGAGACTTGGTGCTTCGATAATTAAAAGAGGGCTCTCATGAGGAGCAAAAAGGCTTCTTATCCTTTAGCTGATGTCTGTGTTTCCCCTCTTATTCTAGCAGCTGTGTTTAATATATTGGGAAGAGAAATTATCACAGAATTATGCAGTAGCTTAGGTTGGAAGGGACTTCTGGGTATCTCGTCCAACCCTCCTGCTTGAAGCAGGGTCAAGTGGAGCAAGTGGCCCAGAGTGATGTCCAGTCAGGTTTTGAATATCTGAGGGTTGTGTTCTATCAACTTTACAGGAAAAAAGTTTTTTCTTTGATTTCCACTTATGCCCTTTACCTTTTGGCCCATCACAAGATCACACTGAGAAGCCTGGCTCAGTCTTCTTTACTCCTTAGCATCAGATATGCAAGAAGGAAGATGTCCCCAAGCATTCTTTTATCAAGGCTTAGCAGTTATAGCTCTCTCAGATCAAGAACAGCACCAGGGTCTCAGATTTTGGGGACTGCTGAGAATTTTTGAGGTGAAATGAGCTCAGAGGGGTTTAGGAGAGGCTAGTTCAAGCATTATAGGAGGCCAGTGTAAGATACCATTTTTCACTTTTAGGTACTACTTGTGTAAACTTACTTTCTTCCCTTGGTTTAGTCTTCTTTGTAATAATCCTAGTATACTGCATTAACCAGAATGCCCAGTTGATTTGGAGTGGATAAGGAAGTGCATCATCACCACCAGAGTTTGAGCTGAAGGCTCCGTATCTGCAGCAGTCGCTTTGTCCTCGTACCTGAAACTTATTTCTTCTCCTCTAGAAGAGGCTGATGAGAGGGGTGGGAGGTCAATGTTGTGACTGTTGACATGCTGATTCTTTGGGTTTTATACTTGCTGTCATCTGTCTTCAGTGAAATTGAGGTCTGTTGTGTAATTAGGAATACTAGGAATAACTAGAAATATATCATATTTTTACTCCCTCTCCCCCCCACCTTTTTTGTTTGGTTGGTTTTTTGCCCACGTTTATTTTAATCTCAGCTTGGAAATTCTTGGGGGGACAGTAGTTGCCTCTTTTCCTTTTCTGGTGTTTAAAGATGAGCCCAGCACCAGTGGAAGCTGCGCAGGGAATGAGTGATGGGGACAGGCCTTCTTCAGTCAGCGGGGGAGAAAGGGCTTCTTGTGCTCCTGCCATTGCCAAGCAGGAAAGAAAAGAAGAAACAGCCCCTTTTGGTATCAGCCATCTCCCGGGGTCCGCTCAGAAGAAACATTTTAGTGGGTAAAAAAGGTCAAGGAGGGGACAGATTTGGTTTAGGTCATAAAGGAGCAACCTGTTTCTCCCCTTCTTAACAAGAAGGAAAAATCTCATTTCTTAATACCTAACAAACAAGGCAAAGCAAACTTCGATCCAGTCTGTTTCTTTTTAACAAATTAAGTGTGCGTGTCATTATTTAATATCTAATGAGATTCTGGAAAATTTGATTAAACCTACTAAGAAAACACTGTGAAATGCAGCAGAGATGAAGTCAGAATTCTACTGCAGTTGAGCATAAATAAGTGTTTTTATTACTCCACTAGTGTCCGGCAGTGCTCCCATATGGTCTATGTGATTACCTTGGGGGTTTGGGTTTTTTCTTTCTTCCCCTTTTTTCTTTGCTTGTTTTGTTGGGGTTCTTTTTTGCCCCTTGTTCTGTAAGCATCAGTCTCCTGCTGTCTGCTCTGGGAATGCTGTTGGGGCGGGGATGCTCTGCAGCCAAATGCTTTTAGAGCAGGGAAAGAAGGAATTTGTTTGTTGCTGATAACCCGACCAGACAGCGAGGGGAAAAAAGTATCAGAAGGAAACTTTTTTTCTTGCGCTGAACAAATTTTGATGGGAAGTGCAAGATTTGGAAATACAAGGCCAGTTAGAAAGGAAGTTGGAAGCTTGACAGCCTTCCTGTACAATATGGTTTTTTTCTCCTGGCGGGCTAAATTCTCTCAGCCTCCGAATCTCGGTTTGCTTGCATCCTTATCACGTGTAGAGTCACGTAAACCACCTGAACTCCCTCCCTTACCGGGTGAATGATTAGCAATGGGAGAATGTTACACAAGAAATACTTTGGAATGGTAATTGGAAGTCTAATGACTTCCTTTTTATAACGAACCCGAAGCAAAATTCTAGTAACTGTTACTAGGAGGAGAGAGATGTGGGAATGTAAACTGGATTAGGCTTGCAGGAGTTTAAAAGGGGATCTGGGCGGAAAAGGGACTTTCCACAGGCATTTCTAATACATTTTGGGGATGTTTTGCAGTGGAGAATGGAACTGCTGCACGAGATCAGGTTCTGAAGCTGATCTATTTCCCCCCAGCAGCAGCTTTGATTTCAAGGCTTGAACTTCGAACAAAAACATCTATTAGGAGAAGCAAAGGAAATTCAGTTTTGGATTGAGTCTTGGTAAGAGAAAGTGTTGGCAGCAGTACTTTTGGATGCAAGTGGTTGTGCAGGTGACTTAGAATTTAGCTACTACTTCTGACAGTTAAACAACCACCAAAACACACAAGGCCTGCAAAAACAAGAGCAAGCACCTTCCCCCTCCCAAGTCACACCTGGCTTTAAGTTTTCAGCTCCTATCTTTAAGTATCTTCAAATTTAAGGCCACCAGATTCTTTTAACACTACCTGTGACTGTAAGAAATGACTCCCAAAAGAGCTAATGGAAACTACGAAGTTAATAACGAAGGTGAAAACTAAAAACTTCAAGCAGTGTGTTCTGTGAAGAGGCAAAAGTGTGGGTATTTTTACTACAAATCCTCTTGTTTTGCTACTCATAATCGAGAGTCTCATTTGCTGTTGTCTGAAATGGGTGGAAAATTATACAAGGAAGGCCTTTGCAAATAGATGTGCTGTTCTGCCAAAGCAAACAGTCGTATGTTGGTGTGCCTGGAAGTGTCTGCAGAACTCTGAGAGGAGGGCTCTTCTCCCTAGTTAGAGCGGGACACACAACTATGGCTCCTGGGAGAGCTGTGGGGTCACTTGTGTGCAGGTGGCACGGGGCAGTGTGGGGTTGTGGTGCAGTCCTGGAGTATCTGCTGAGTTTGTACGTGGAGATCTAGGGTTCTGAGTCTGTTGGTGAAGGCGTGTGGTGAGAACTACTGATGAGAGCGGAGAAGAAGAAAGATTTTCTTAATTCCATTACAAGCGACTCCCTCCCACCCCCTTTCAGTACTGGGTATGTAAGAAGACTGTGGTAGAAGCTCTCTGCACTCATTCTGCCACAGCAAACCACAAGAAGAGAAGTTGTTTCGGCTAGATGACATATTTAGGAGTTGCCTTGCCAAAAGCCCTTCTTTCTTTCAAACCGTAAATAGTTTTTCATTCTGAAATAACGATCTTTTTATCTGCATTGCCTTTCTCTCTACAGCTAGTCCCTTATTCGTACAAGTTTATTTTTGTGAGGCTTTTCCAGATTTAGGAACTGCATTTGATGACTCATAGTATTTTTTTTTTCCTTTGCTTTCTGCCAGGTATGAGCAGCTGTGTACTTGATAATTAGCTTACTCTCTGCCTTTGCTTAAACGCTGCATTCTTTTCAGTATGTTCTGGCTGAGGGGGGAAAAATGCTGATTTTTTTTTTCCTCTTTTTTTTTTTTTTTCCCCTCCTGTTTGCTTTTTGTGTTCAGCCTACAAAAGCCAGTTTTACTAGGCTGCTGAAGCAGCCAGAATATTTAAATAGAGCATCTAAGTAAAAGGAGGACTATGGAACTGCTGTAAATAATCCTTTTCCCCCTTCCACGTTCCCTTTCTCTGAACATGGTGATTCTGGATGGTATTGCAGAAGCACAGAGGCAACAGAAAGCAGATGGTTACTATAGTTGCAGTGAATGGAGCCACAGCTCTCCTTGGCTGAAGGCATTTTCTAATTGTGGTCATCTTGCCTGATGTTCATGAAAGGGTTTTATAAACAGACTGAGGTACCGACGATTTTCAGATGTCACTTGATCTTTCCTACCTATAAAAGCAGAAGCACCACCTCTGATGTTTTTAAGCACATCCTGATGTGCACGGTTTTACTGCCGCTAGGGTTCACTCCTAACTGCCTGCGGTTCTCTGACAACAGGGCCCAGCTAGTTCCCTTCCGCCGCGTCGAGCGCTTCGAATGGAGCACCTCCTCCCTGGGAGAAGAGGCAGCTCTGACCTCTGGCAGAAGTTTAGTCATTTGAGCTTCAGCAAAGGAAGCTGCAGCCACAGCTTCCCCGGCCTGGCTGGGGTTGCGGTGCGGGAAACGGTGCCGATGATGATGATGATGATGATGACTGCGTGGGGAGCGACGCGGCGGTGTCGGTCTGAATCTGCCCTAGATGGCTGCGGCCAGCTCAGGGGTGATGCTGAGAGATGTTAGGCAGGAACCTGTTGTCATAAAACAGACACCTGAAAATCGGAAAGGGATTCAGTTTGCCATTCTTTTAACAAATAGGCAACAAATTCTGCCCTGTGGAAAGCTTTTTTTTTAATTATTATTTTCAAGCTGGTGTTGCAGTGGTTAAATCTGATTTTTCTTGGTAAATTCCATAAACCAAAACTGTTCCATTGCCCCTCTGTGGATTTTTCTGTTCCGAGATAGTAATATCTTGTTTTGTAAAACTTGCTCCGTCGCTGACTCTCGTCAGGTCTGTGACAGCTTATTCAGTAGCTAAACATTAGCTGTGATCCCAAACAACATTCCTGTCCCTTTGAGTTAACAAGGTCAGCAGAAAAGTTACTGGGTGCTAACCTGTTGGCAGCCCTCTCCCCACGAAGCACCCCTACCCATATCTGCCAAACAGAAATTGCAACGTACGGGTTTTGCAGTATCAGGAACGTTGTTTTGCTTGACATTGAACATTGGAGATGGAAATAGGTAGATAAACTTCTTTTCAGAGGAGAGTTTTGATTTGACAGAAGTATCTCCATGTGGGGTGGTGCTGATTGTTATGGTTAGATAACAGATATGCTGGTGTTGAGCAGAGCTTGGCAGACGTGATGCACTTCAGCGTGCCTTGTAGGGAAGCACCTGCACCTAAGAACGTCTGCTGCTGGGGAGGAAGGCTATTAAAAATCCTAGCCTGCATTTTGGTGATACATTTTTGATTTGAATTCCATGCCAGTTTCCTGACCCGTGTGTGACTGAGAAGGAAGCAGGAGGAAAGTGGTGTGGTTCAGGTTGAAGTCTTGCGCCTGTGAGTTGGGCTCCGTAGCTGTCGCGCTGCTTCCGCACACCCCCTGCCTTTCTCCAAGCCTCTTGCCAACAGTTTGGCATCAAGAGGGGAACAAAGGTGACGTTTCCCAAGGTTTCTGACTGCTCTGAAGCCGTGGGTGGTAGCAGCCTGTATGGTGGCAGGGTTTGGGTTTCTTTGGGGGTGGTATCTCTTCCCAGGCACTCGGGTTCTCGTTGCCTTGTAGCTCCCCTCTTCCTAAAGAATTTACGACGGAGCTTTCTGCCCCTGGCCTGCTCTCCCACCCCATTTCTGTTCAGACAACGTGCCGCGTGACATTGCAGGCTCTGTGCAGCTTTGTAGTAGGTGGTGGCTCTCGTGAAAGAGGACGTTTGTGCAGAAGCCGTACTCAAAAAATATTTTTCAACTTGAAAAAAGCTTTCATTATAAATTCAGGTGTTTTAATCAGAAATGGTGTTTACTATAGGATCAGTGAAATGTTTCCTCTCTGGAATTGCTGAGATTTTTAGCTCATGGCTTAAATACTTCTATTTGGGGAAGCAGAAACCCTCTGGCTGATGTTTTTTAGTTACTTTGGATGACTGAAGTGTATGTATATGCATATACACAAATATAGATACTTAATACCTGTGAAAACCACCAGTCGAAGGGAATACTAAGCAGTTTTTTGTGCTTCAAATTCAATTACCAACTCAACATCTTCATAAAGATACACGGGAGTGCTCACACTTAATGAGTATTGAACTTGATGAAGGTGCACACGTGGGGGGTGAACGTGTGGGCACGTGAATCTGGGGCATACCTGGAGTTTGCTACTCGCACCTTTACAACACCCTGTGGTAAAGCAGCGATCGTGCCGCGTCTCTGTACTGGGACCTTGGCCTTTGTGTGGTGCTCGTTTGGGCAGCACGATGGTTTGCATCATCTTTTCAGGGTTTGGCTTGGTGGGTAGAACCGAGGAGGAGTAAACAAGCCCGACTATTTTAAACTGCAGTTAACATTTGGTTTTTAAGGTTGGATGAAATTCAGCTCAAGCTTCCTTTGTGCCAGGATTGGAATAGCAAGTAAGAAAATAATTGCCGTGGTTTTCGCAAGTCGATGTGAAGAATTTACAAGGGAGTTCTTCTGATTTATTGATACCACCTTTTGGGGTTTTGTATTAAATTTGTCCCTTAATGTTAAGCAATAGATTTTTCCTTGATAGGTGTCCCTGTGGCTGTTAATAGTGGGTTTTGTCTTAGGGAGCTGTCAGTTTTGCTGGTTTTCATGAACCTGTAAAATGCCCTCAAAATTCAGTATTAATCCACCTTGATTTTTTTTATTTTCTTACTCTGAGAAAGATTAAGCTACTAGAATAGTAATAAACATAGGAAAGGTTGCTGCTGTGTGCAGACAGGCAAGCTGGGAGCAGAGAATCACAGCAAGACAGGCAGGGACAGAGGCCTCACCAACAAGGTCCTGGTATCACAGTAGCTGGTCAGGAAGAAGTGAGGTCCATGGGGTGGTAACCAGCCAACAGTCCAGATCACCAGAGAAGTCTATAGTGATGAAGCAGGTCTGGTATCAAGCCAGAAAGCTACATCTATGGCTGAGGATCAGAGAGGTACAATGCCAGGCACAGGTAGGCACAGACCAACCTATAACTTAAGCTTAGGCTCCCATCCTTACACTCTGCCTGAGCTTTGAGCAGCAGGAAGGGGACAAGCCCCTGCTGAGGCTTCTTGGGGCTCTTGGTTTCATGCCTGGCTGGCTGCACCATCAAAGCTGGCCTGAGCCCAAGCAGTTGAGCCCCCAGGAGTGGGGGGATTTGTTCAGGGATCTGACAGCATTAGGTAGGATCAAAGATCCATTTAGTATCCTGCAACTGATAACGACCGAGCAAATGCGTAGGGGAAGGATGCAGGAGGGGAGTAAGAGCACAGCCAAGTGTCCTCCAGTTCATCTCCAAAGCTCCAGCAAACTCTAACTTACTGACATTTCATAGCCAGAGGCTGCTGCTTTGTATTTCAAGTCCTCGCTTGTTCTGTGTGAGCCTCCCCCCTGCCCCAAGTTTGTCAAAGCTGCTTCTTGAACCCCCGTTAATTGCTGGCATTAACACATTAACAGGGTCCTCTTGTGAGCTGTTCCCTCGTTGAACTCACTCATGAAACCAGCTCCTCTTGGAGCCTACTGCCTGTGGGTTGTGCTGGGGTCCCCCTGCTCCGAGGTGGTTTATCTGGGTCACAGATAACCCTGTAGGGAAGAGAAGGGTCTGCCCTGGAGCCATTTGGTGCCTTGTGCTAGAGAAAATGTTTTACAGTCATGTGCTGAACTGGGCTGAGGAACTTGCTGGGTTAAAATGGGAGGAAGGGAACTGAGAAACTGGTTGGGGACCAGGTTCTAGGAAGAGATGGTGTGTTTGATCTTCTTGCTTAACGTGTGAGATGAATGATGCAGCTTGGAAGTTGGGAACTTGAGTTTTGTAACACACAGAAAGTAAAACTGAGGAAGGCCTGGAGAGGTGAACTGGTTCCATACAAGGTGGAAACTGCTGCTTCTAACAGGAAATTAAATGAACTAATGGGAAAACTTGCTGTGGAACCCTGTTGAAACTTTTTCTTTTCCTTGTTTTTTCTTATTTGGTGGTTTTGGGTTGGCTGTGTGTCTGTCCCCCCTCTGCCCCCCATAAATACAATGAACCATGGTCAGGGATGTTGTTTGCACCCAAATCCACCTCCTCCTAACCCGGAAAACACCGCATTGTTTTGTTATTTATTCTACAGGTAGCTCTATCACCTAACATTTTTTTTTTTATTTATATTCCTTTTTCTTATGTTTTACCTACCAAAAAAGGTTGCACTTACTAGATGAATAATTTTTCCTTTTGCCTTGAAACTTTGCCAGTTGCACTTTTAAAATTTGCCCATTTCTGGCACTCGTGTCTCAGCACTGCCAATCTACAGCTGTCCTTTATTTTGCATCTAATAATTTGTTTGGTGCATAAGAAGACATGAACCCATCGACAGTTCACTTTCCTCTTCTGGTACAGCAGATAAACTGACAGAAACTGGGCGCTTTGGCTGAGACACTGAAGGTGTTGTTGGAGGGATGGAAAGAGAGCCATCAAAGTTGCCCCTATGAAAGGCAATAGAGAGCAATGGTTTTGATTTAGAGAATCTGTGTTGCAGCCAAAGGGTGGAGTGGGAAGAAGGTGTGGGGGTAACAAATGATGTTTCTGGGGAAAGGAGAGAACCCTGGTGTGTTGCAGGTAAAAACCTACGCAGATTTTGGTTGTTGTCTCGAATTTTCCACCCACCCCTTCCCCTCTCTCGCAAAGATGGTTTTAGTAAATGCCTTTTACAGCTTTGGCTAGAAGCCAGGTGGACACTTGTAAGGGAAACTAGAGCCAGGACAGGAAAATCTCAACAAGGATTACTATTTCTAGTGAAAAGGTTGGTTAGACTTTAATACTGAGAAAGCTTTACGCAATCTGTTGTGAGGAAAATGAATGATTCAACAGTGTTTCTATTTAAGAAAGTTATTAACTATTCCTGGCCTTGTCCCTTCATCTTCAAGGAGCAGCTGCTCAAATCGGAACAGGCAAAACTTCAGCAGCTTATCTAAACCAGGTGGCATAAAAGTAACTTCAGTCTGGAGAAGAAAATAAGTTTTGTCTCTAGGCAAACAGCTTGTTGCTGGCTTTATCTGTGACTCCGTGCTCCTGGAGATGCCAATACCAGACGGGTTCATGCGTTACGATAGCTATCGAAGAAAGTTGGAACGGAGTCAGGCAGCCTGTTAATAACACAAAATAACAACATAATGCTTTATCCCAGATGAAAATTTGTGATAGGACTTTTGAATCGTAGACTTCAATAGTTCTGCTTTAGCAACAGCCCTTCCTTGTAAAGAAATCCGAAGTCGTTGATGCTCGGAATCTGTTCTTTTTCTTTGGTGATGTTCAGCCCTGACTGCCAGCAGGCTGGGCTGGGGTGGAGCAGGGAAGGCTGCTGTGACTGTGGCTGTGTAATGCTGGAAGGGAACTGCTATTCAACTGTGCCAGCCTGGCTTACATCTCTACACCCCAATCCTAACACGCAGAAAGGAATCAAATCTGTTTAGTCTGCTTGAGCAATCAGCATTCCTGGGGTCAAATAAAAATTCTCTGTGCAGCAGAGGATCTAAGCAGTTCAACCAAAAATTGGCCATCTTTTTTTTCTTGATTTCTACAGTTCACTTTAGTGTAACATTGCTGTGTTTTTATAAAAAAAAAAAAGAGAGAGAAAAAGAAAACTAAATTAATAGGTATTAACATAAACCCCCAAGACTCTGAAATAACTCCGTTTTGTTCAGTATTGTGATATCCCTGACACCTGGAAGGAAAAGGATTATTAAGGAAATCTCTTAAATCTGCAGAAGCTTCGGCTGTTTTCCTCCTTGGTCGTGCAGTGGGTATGTCCAAACCCTAAACATCTTAAAGAGTGACGCAGGGTTTTTCCTATTGGTAAGGAAAAGACTTTGGAAGACTTTGATGTTTATAAATAGGAGGAGGATAATTGCAATGTGCACTATGTAGATCAGTCTTATTAAATAAGTAGTAAAAATACAGATGGGTCATGATATGGAAATAACTTGCTGGGGGAAGAATTCCCCAGAATACCTAATTATTCCCTCTACCTACTGCTGGGATTTAGTAAGGGGAAGTGTCCAACAGGCAACGTCTGGAGTTAATGTTGCGTGCTCTTCCTGAGTCTCCTCTTTAAAGATCTGGGATTGAAAAAATGAAATTATTTCAAAAGCTGTTTTGCTTACTGTTTCTGAGGAGGTTCAAAATCGGTAAGGGACTGGGGTGGTTAGGAGGAATTTAATCACCTGGAATTTTTGGAGTGTCTATTTGAAAAAAAGCATTTTATGGCATAATCATTTTTTATTTTCCTATGTTTAAATTTTATTCAGAATGGCTTTAGAAAACGACTAATATTAGGGCTGCTTTTCTGATGACTTTTCGTCTGAGAAGTGCCAGAAAAATCACTTCAGTATCAGAAAATCAATTAAAAAGTAAAATAACTCTGCATCCCTCCTCCTGTTTACTCTCTGGCTGAAACTCGGAGCTAGGACTCCTTCGACACTCCAAAAAAGAAAAGGTTGGGGGGTTGTGTCACCGACGTGTTTTCAGAAGTTCCCTTTTTAGCCCAGCAAAGTACTTAGAGAAAATTCCCTTTAGTGTAGGCTTGTGGAGCTCTGCTGGGGTTTGTCTCTCTGCTGTGCACCGGGAGAGCGGTGCCGCTTTGCGCCGAGTCTCCTCTGCAATGGAAGATAAACATCTCCACTGACTGCAGATCTGAACTCTTGGCTTCACCTCATTAGTACTTCCTGCTTTGTGCGTTGAATTTAATGTACACTGCCTTTGGTAATAAGAATGATAAACTACCCCTTAGGTTCTCTGTTGTTTTTTAGATTTCTGTGAATCCATCATCTCCGGATTGGTTTTACATCTTCCTCTAATGATCTGTACCGTGACTTGCTGAATTAATTTGAACAAATGGAGCTAAACACTTCATGAAAGTTATTAAAAATTAGTTCATTGGTGATATTTTTGACCTATTTTTTCCTAAATTTATACTTTCTTTAATGAAAGTGTGTATGAAGCTTTCATAAATGCATTTAAAATTTAGATAGAGCTGCTTAAAATTCTGAATTGCCAAAATAGCATTAGACTTTCAAAATATACTTTGCAGTCAGAAGAGCCCTATCTCCTAGTGAGCTTATTATTTAAGATCTTTTTGCTGCCTAGGGCAGCACAAGTAATTTTCTCTTCAGAGAAAGAAGAAAAAAGAAATTTATTTAAGTAAAAAAACTTGTTGAAGTCCAAAAGTTATCTTCTTAAGAAGTGGATTTTTCAAAAAACTATAATAGTGAAAAGCAATTTCCTTTACCTCTGGTTCCATTAGATGAAAGGCTTTGGTTCAGCCCAGCTTTTCCTGCTGTGTTATTCTGTGTTCTCTGTTATTCAAAGTATTGTAGGTAAATTGTGTTCTGTGCTCGGGTGTGAGGATTAAGATGATAGAGAAGGTGTTTGGGCCTTCAGTGTTCATGGAAATTTACTTTTTTTTTCTTTTTTTTCTTCCCGTAGTAAAATTGTTGTCCACCCCTCAATGCCTCTTTCAAAGCTCCCTAAAACTTGGTTCAGTCAGCAGCCAGAATGTGAGCATAAAACACTTCCACTTCTATGGAGTGGACTAATGGATGCTTCCTCATCCCACACCAAAAAAGATGATGGTTGGATATCGTTTGAGAAGTTGCTTGCAAGTATTGAGCCTGGCAGGAGATTATTTACAGTAAGAAACTGGCAGCAATAAATACCCTGATGCATTCCCAGCGGTCTTTTTATTTGTGTTTGTGTGTTTCAACATTGTTCAGCTTTCTTGACACTTCTGAAATGGAAAGAAATTCCTAGGGCAGCGTCAGTATCGACCTCTCTCTCGATAAAATACTGTAACGTAAATGGGTTTTCCAGCTGATCCATCCAGCTCTCCTGGTGGGTTCCCTGCTGTGGGAGAAGCTCTTCAGCCGGTTCTGCAGCCACTGCGCTTCTGCCAGACGCGTTGCCGTGGAGGGGTCGGTCAGCTGGGGCTGGGCTGCCAGTGACTGTCCTGCCAGTGCCTTCTCAGGGTGCTGGGCTCCCAAAGAATGCCCTGGAAATGTTCCCCACCCTGATGAGCATGTCTCTGCTGCGGTAGGTTATATCAGCCTTCTAAACTTCTTTAGAAAGACTCACAGAACACTGGGGTTGGAAGGGACCTCTGAAGATCGAGTCCAACCTCCCTGCCAGAGCAGGGTCACCCAGAGCAGGTCACACAGGAACAGATCCAGGGGGGGTTGGAATGTCCCCAGAGAATCTTCCCACTCATTTCATTGCTTTGCATTGTTTTGCTCTAACCCTGCTTTGAGATTGCCTCCGTTTCCATGTACGGACCGTGCTGGGTTAGAGACTTGGAAAACCAGCTCTGGTCACCGTTTTGGAGGTTTGGTTGGGGTTGGGTTGGTTTTTTTTGCTTAACCAGAGTTTACATATTTGCCCATCAGTTAAACGAGCTCGACTCCAAAGCTGCATTTCTCCTTGTTATGTCAGGAGTTTGAGCATGTGGTGCTTGAACACGGATTGCTGTTTGTAGACTTGTCTGTGTAGGTTAAGTTTACTTTTATTGGAATTCGGTTGGCTGTTGGTGCTACTTACCTAATTCAAAGAAGTTAATGCTTTTTTTCTGCCTATTTTTTAACTTCTTGCTCATTTCTTTTCACGTTGAGCAAGGGAAAGGACTTTGTCAGCTGTGAAAATATTTGACTATACTTTCAGAATATGTTTATTTGTTCAACCTAAGAAATCCTGTCGCTAGAAAAGGGCCAAGTGGAAGATGATGAGCATGAGTGATATATATTGTGGGGCTCAGTCACTTTAGGGGGCTTTGTTTGTGTTAAGTGAGACCAACAGTTTATTTGGCTTATGAAGTTTGTAGAGCCCGTTAAAGGCTCACTTTCTTTTGGCGTTTTGATTTAGAAACTCGTTAGCCTGTTAGTGGTGTAATAAGATAAATGTATTTAACTGTCCAGTCCAAATTGGGCAAGTTATCAATCGGAAATCATTTAGTGCAGGAAGGCTGGGGTTGGGTCCTTTGTTTTGAGCGGAAAAATACAAAGGGTCTGTGGGTTCTGTTGGGGTCTCTTCTTTCCAGTGAAATTGCTTAATTTTTCTTAGGAAGCCGCTGGCTACAGAGCCACGGAGAACAGATTTCAGTTCTGGCAGCACTGCTGCACTCGAGTGTGATGGAGCTGCGGGAAACTGCTGCTGAGCTTGAGGTGTGGACCTGCCTGTATCCATGTGCTCGGGTATTTGCAGATGCAGCTTCTGGACTGGGGGGCTTCGGGGATTTTCCTGAGCGTGTAACTGGTCTCTGTTTAACCCAGACTCCCCGAACTGCTGCCGTTCTCTGCTGCACTTAAGCAGCATGGACCCTGTGCTGTGGAGGGAGGGACGCTCCGCATCCTCCCTGGTATTTTCCAGGGAGGAACTGGCACTCCTCTTGAAGTGAGCCAAAACTCAAACGGTAGCATCTTTATTTGCATTTTTAGTCATTTCTAGTAACCTCTAGATTACGTAGTCGCCGTATTTAAGCACACTCAGCTTTCAGTGTTTACCTGTGCATGTTAAGTTTTTGGCAAGTAATCAAACCCCTGAATTTGTTGGGCGTTAGGAATCCCTGTCTGCCTTATCTCCTTCCCTCTGCCACATTAAAGGGTAAGAGAACTGATTCTATACGTAGTGTCAGTCTTCATAGATTTTCTACTGCTGTTGGCACTTGCTGGTCTCTTAGGGCTCCTGGATTTCATCTGTTGGTTTTCAGTTAACCAGTGCTGTCTGTTTATACATAGACAGCATGAAGAGAGAGTTACCTGGGTGCCATGTCTGGTGTGCTTCAAATGCAACAGACAGAGATTTATTCAGATCTGTGTTTAAAAAAATAAAGTAATAAACACATGAGATGCTATGAGTGAAAATTCTTAGATCGTAGTCATTATTTGAGGTTACTTCTTGTTCCAGTTCACATGTATAAATCCAGAGAAACTGTGTAAGGGAAAACTGTCTGAGAACTTGATACTTAAAAGGGGAAAAATGTGTTGTTACTTATATTCCACTAACACTTGTGAGTCCCACTCCTGTAAAGCCTCATGGATAGCGTACAACGCTCTGCTAAGAAAGAATTAAACCAATCTTTGTACTGAATAACAGCTTCTCGAACTGCATTCAAGGGTTGCTTGGGTAATCTGATTCTTGTCTGAAATCTAACACTTACTTTTTGTTGAAGAATTTACACAAATGATTCAAAGGGTGATTACTCCCTGTAATAGATGCCTGATAGTAGTGGTAATAGGGAAATGGTAATTGTGATTTGCAGGAGTCCTCAGCACTGGCAGAAACTGATGACCATGAATATAGGACATGTGAGGAAGAAGGAATAATGGGGGAAAATAGCTGTTGGTTTTGTTTTCCCCTCTAGGAAAACCCAGGTTTGTGAAGTGCTGATACTGAAAACTGTAAGTTCTAAAATACATCTTGTGCCAAAGACAATACTAGCAGAACATAAGACGGGACCACTGAAGTAAGTAACTATTTCTTGACATAAACACACTCAGTTGAAGTTGAGTTCAAAGGATGCCCTGAATGTAAAGGGCAATACTGAAACGGTCAGGGAAGTATTATGTAACTTTTCAATGAGGTTATATGGATTGAATAAATATTTATTACTTGCTTTTCACTTGGTATGCTCAGTGTTACCGCGTTCAAACTATTACAAAAACAAGATGTGGAAAAAGTTGTGGCTTAAGTGCTTCCGATGAATCCCTTAATTAGCTCAGCCCCAGTCATGTCATCTTACGTGGAACAAATTTGGCTCATATTTGTAAATGAAATTACCACACTTTTTGAGTGGTTTTTCCAAGGGCAGTAAAGGTGAAAATAAGATTTGATCACCACACCTGCTCAAGGACTTCTCTTGCAGACTGTAAGCAATTGTTCCATTAATGGGATCTCTGGAGTAGAGAGAACAGTAAGTGCAAACACATGGAACTTGGTCCCCTGACAGGCCATGCCAGGTTTATTTGTATCCATAATGAGCTCTGGGGAGGTTCTGAATCATTTCCATTGTAGCTAGTGCTCTGACTTTGCTTTTCTTTCTTTTCTTCATCTCTCTTCTATTTTTTTTTTTTCCCCTGGGCCAGATGTGAGCTTAAATACACATATTTTCTTGAGCTCCCAAAGTTGTGTGGAACGTTTCTACTTTCTGAGAGTCCACAAAGCTGACTCCTTGTTCATCACTTGATGATCACGTGAGGCTTTTCTTACAGCTGAATGGTGCTGGCCATTCTTCTGCACAGGCCTAAAGCTCGGTAATCCACACAATAGACTGCTTTATAATGATATGCATTGTTTAGGAAGATACATTTAAAAAGCAGAAGTATTTATTTAGAAATCAATTACAGGACTGTTCTTTTCCTCTGGAGGGCTGGCATAGTCTCAGAGTCTCATTCAGGCTGGGGCATTCTTAGAGGCCATCATTAGCCAAATATCTTTGACGTGAAAAAATTCTATGAGCTTTCTCAAAAATCCCTGTGGAAACAGTAGGTGTTAGTGAAAGAGATTTTATTTATTTATTAAATAGGACAGATTAAGGGTTTTTCTGAGGTGGTGATTTGATTTGGAAGCTTTCAGAGTTCCTGAATACAGCCTGGTTTCGGAATACCACAAGGTTCCAGTTGAGGTGTGGGAGTTCAGGAGGGGTGTATCCCATCGCTTAGGAAAGGTTCTGCTTTCCTGCTCTGACTTCACTGGGTGACTCAGTAAATTCCCTCTCTGTCTTCTGTCCTACAGGTGATGGAAAGACAAAGCTAATTGTTTTGCTTTTTCGTTTTCAATGTTCTGATTTCACTCCCTCTTACAGTGCTCCTTAATTTCACGCTGATCGTGCCTTTTTCAGTTCAGTCTTCAGCTACTCTGAAGTGTCCTCGAGAATCCCTGCAACTTCCAGCAAGAAAAACGTTGAATCAGTCGGGCTCTTCTCTGCCAGGCTGTCTCTCCTCAGTGGACTGCCTGCCTCTTCAATTCCTTGCTGTCACAAACCTGCGTTTTCAGAAGAAAAAGGTGGCTTTCCCCCTAAATTCCATTTTGCACTGCTGGAATGGCAATGCAGGGCTCCTGTGCAAGAATTTAGGACAAGACTATTAACCACTGCTGGCTAAGGTGCAAATTCATTAGGTAAACTACCCGTGGTGTTATGTAGAATAACCTTTTTAATTCAGTCTTGGCAAGACTGTTCTTTGGGAGCTGTTTCTTTTATTTTTGATTGCATTGAGCTAATGTTGTCTGGTAAGCATTTCTGATGGACTTAAAGCCTGGTAAATGGCTTTCCTGGCCCTGAGAGCAGTATCTGTAGCTCCTTGTTACTGAGATCCCTCTCATAATTGCACGAAACTCAGACATTTTGCTGCCGTTCTTTAGCTGCGGGGGGAAAAAAAACCCCAAAAAGATCCTGAAGATAAAGATGATAAAGTGTTACTTTCACTGTAGGTTTTCAGCAGAGGCCACTTCCTAAACTGTTGTGTTATTTCTGTTGTACATTGTTCAGAATTTGTGGAATAAGTGGTAGTATCACTGCTGGGTGGGACCCCCTCCTTGGCTTCTGTAACGGCTTCATGGCTCTGGAGCAAAACCCCGAATCCCTTCTCAATACGTTCTTCTTGCTGGTAGGTAATGTTTGGATAAAAGAAGGGTTGAAAATAAAGCCCGGATACACATTTGAGATGCCTAAATCAGATCAGTCTGCCAACAGTCACCTTTACACTTCAGATGGTTGGAAACAGCTCGGAATGACCGGGATCTGTAGAGTGATTTTGGTGTCCCTGGCTTGAGGTGATTCTTGCCCCTAGGACAAAGATAGTAGCAAAATACTTCTTCATCTTGTTGGAAGTTGTTGATCCTTAAGTTTGGAGATAGGAACATAAATCAGTTCCAGACTGGGCAATTGGTGGAGAAGCTCACAGAGGTGGAGATGTCTTCATAAACAGCTGCTCTGGAGAAAGCTTTCTGACAACCGCGGCTTTCGGTGGGGAGTATTGGATAAAAGTGTGCAAACCAATATACAATAAAATAGAAGGGTGCCTAAAAAGCCCCCAGGATATCTGCTGGACTTCAGACAGTGGACCTGCATCAGTAACATTGGATTTTACCATCCTTTGGGAGTTCAGAGTTCAATCTAAACCTGCGTGGGTTTGGCGTTAATGAAAGGGAAGCGTTTGTAGAAGCCTTTCTCCAAAGGGTGCCTGTGTGTTCTTCAGCTGGTGATGGAATGATCTCCGTGGAAAGAAATTGGAGCACCTTACCTCTAACAAACACAGTGATATCATTTGCTAGGAATTTTTTTGAGCGTTGCTCCCTGTTAACATTGAAAAGCTGAGTTTGAACAGGCAGGGACTTGATGAAAACAGTTGGATCATCTTTCTGACTTAGCACATATTGGCCGTGTGTAGGTGGACTCTTTAAAATGTAAATCAGGCTAAAATGAGCTGTTAAAAGCATACTGTGAGTAGGTTTTGTTGGAGTTGTTTGTGATCAAATAATGCAGGCAGGGATTTGTGAAACATAAGAAGCAAAAATTCCAACTTTATGGGTAGTTTTTTGGTAAGCAACAACAACAGCAAAAAAAAGTAATATCTCCTGGCTTCGAAACCTTCCCCTCCTGGAGCTTTTAATATTGCACAGCCCTGGTTCAGTCGGAGCTGTAAACCAGCACAGGTATCCATATGGGTAGCACCTCTGCTTTTAAAGGCTGAGAGGGAATAAACCCAGGTTTCCATTCCATTTGTCCTTATGAAAAGTCAAGGATTGTGCTTGGTGATCCCACAGTTAGGAAAATGAACCGCAGCCAGAGGGAGCTTTCATTTGCTAGTGGGGCAGATTAATTATCTGCTTTCTCCTGCCTTTACAGGCTCAAAATGTGAGCGTTTTAAGGCATTTTTTATTTGGACTGTCATTATTAATGGCATTATATGTCAGTTGGTGCTTCTAAATCCAAGTTCCTGGTTTGCCAGCAGTTGTGCTTAGTGCTTTAGAAGGGGGGGGATGAGAGGAAACTACAGAGAAAACCTACAGCTTGTAGGAGTTTAGAAACAGTATCATTGGTGGGGTAGGAAATAGGAAGGTGTAGTAAGCTTGACATCCAAGTACTCTTGAAAACCCTGTATGTGTTGTGCTGAGCAATAACCCAAATCTGCTTGCTGTGGTATTAACTACTACAGGGAGACCTGAGTGTCCTTAAGAGTGGTGTATGTTTGTGTGCTGATACACCAAGTGATGTCACTTGATTGCTTCATACAGAGGGGAAACGTCTGCACCTTTCAGCACTTTGTCTTCAAGTTGTTACTTTTCAAAGGTTTTATAGTGCTAGGTGGAATATTAGTGTCCAGAGCAAGCAGCTGCCTGTGAATTACAGTTTAATGCAATGAGTATTTGAATTCCGTGAACTGTTTTGAAAAAGTAACCTAAAATTCTCTTCCAGCCTGTAATAAAATAATAACATTAAAGTGCAGTGTAATTATTGCATTTTTATTTAAATTCTGAATAGCAGGTGTTGCTTAGTGCAGAAGATTAATTGCTGTGTAGTCATAATTTTCTCTAGCTTTCATGTTCTCCTGATAAAGCCTTTTAATAGGTGCATCAAACTCTTTGCTCCTGGGTTACATCCCCTTCGGGAGGGGTCGAAGTTGCTGTTTGTGGGGGATCAGATGGGTGGGAATGGGGAGGTGATGGGCACTCCTGCCCTTTCCACACGAGTGCCTGGCTTTTGGAGCCTGACTCACTTCTGCTTTAGCTCATATTTTCATATTTCAAAGTTTCAGAGCTGGTTTTGGTCTCCCCGACAAAATAATCAAGACACAAGTATTTGTGTTTTCCATTTAAAAAGTAGGAATATGAACTGCAAACAGGAATGAAAAATATTCAATTCCTCATGTTTGCAGGCAAGGCTGTGTGGAATTATTTGGAACTTTGCATTTCCTACTGGTTTGTCTGCAATGGGCTGGGTTGTCTGCGATTTCTGTCCATGACATAGGAAATGGAAGCTAAAGTAGGTGATGAATGGTAGGAAATACAGCCGTGCTTCTCTGCACAGAACACTTCAGCCATCTGCAACAGAGCCTTTGGAGGAGTCAGGAGCTGCCAGGTCAACTTTCCTTTTTGCTGCTACCTGTCCTGGGATCCAGATTGCACTTGCATTCCCTGACAGAGGTGTTATTGGAGAAGTGGGCTTCACCGTGCTCGATGAGCAAAGTTTGTCTGCCTCTCCTGGGCAGTGGTTGACAGTTTGAGGGAATATCTCTTTGGATTTGTCCAGGTCGAGTTTCTTCTCCAACAAGCCCTAGAATTTAAATAATTGATTTCTGAAGGAGAAGAGACTGTACAGTATAGCATACTTTGCTGCACTTGTTCTGATTTAAATATTTCTTCCTTGAAAGCTTAGAACTTCACGTTAAGTAACATGACATCTGTGAAATGCAGTTGGTTAATAGCATGGTACTACTGAACCTCCTGAAGCTTTGGGCTTTGCCATTCTGAGATGTCCTTTGTGTCAGTCCGTCAGCTTCTACAGGTTCTGAACTTAGCTGATGAGGTTTTAATATGTCCATCAAGCTAATTTGCCTCCCCTGTCATGTAGGACTGATTTCCACTATTTTAGCTATTGTACTGTTCTGTTCTTCTTTGGGATAAAGCTGTAACAGGCAGGTTTTTCAGTATAAACATGATTCTTTCCAGTAAACTGGTCTTCTGTAACCTCACTTCCACCTTTTTTTTTTGTTGTTTTGTTTGTGTCCTTCTAGAGAATGACAAAGGAGATGCTTGGAGTGCCATGCAAACAATATCGGGCCCTGGGGGCATTCATTTATTCATTCCTGATGCATGGGCTTGGAAACAAAGGTCACATCCTTCTCCAGAATCAAAAGGAAACACAATGTACAGCAGTGTCAGAACATAAACAGTAGCGTATCCCTGGGTTTAGGTCGATTTACAAACCAAGAGAACAAAACATTCAAAGTGATCTATAAAAGACAGTTTCAGCCGTTCTTAGATTCATTTATTATATTATTATCTTATATTTATTACTCATTTATTATCCTTCTGTTACTATTATTATGCTTTCAAACAGCTAAAAAAAAAATCTCTGTGGACTTTCAGTTAAGCTCTTTTAACCTATTTTTTGGTTTGCTTCCCAAACGTGACAGTTACTGTTTATGAGAATCAGACTTTCTTGCAACTGTTGCTGCTTTGTTTGTGGCTTAGCTGGGTTTGCCATACAAACGCACCAGCCCTCCCAGCCCTCTTTGTACTTCCTTTGCTTGAAGAAGTCGAAACGTTACAGTTTGAAGTGTTAGAGCTAGGAGGAGTTCTTTCTGGCAGAGGGGGCACCTCCTCTCAGCCAGCCTGCATCTGCTGCTGCGGGGCCGTTTCCTGTCGGGAGGCCTGGTCCAGGAGCCCTTTCCTCCCCAGGCAGCCGGGGAGTTGGGATGAGAATTGCTGTTGGGATCCGTCTGACAGGTGACGTGGAGCTGATGAGTTGGCTGGGGGACTTGTTTGGTGGTTGTACTTCCACCTCCTGTTTACGAGCCACCCTCGTGCAGGCTTCAGCTTCAGCTCCGAGCGGGTGACTGAGCCCAGCACCAGCAAAAAGGGACAAACTGGGTTTGCCCTGTTCTGTTGGCTCCGTGGAGTTACAAAGCTTGGGTGCAACACTACATCGAGCTGACTTCAGGTATTGAATTAGTAGTACTTACGTGGATACAATTTAGGTATTAATTCTGACTAGGGTGTCACTTTGGGTGACAGACACTTGGCCCAGGCTGCCCAGAGAGGTTGTGGAGTCTCCTTCTCTGGAGACTTTCCAACCCCCCCTGGACATGTTCCTGTGTGACCTGCTCTAGGTGACCCTGCTCTGGCAGGGGGTTGGACTCGATCTGTGGAGGTCCCTTCCAACCCCTCCCATTCCATGGTTCTGTGACCTGGTGCAGTGCAGGGGAAGTGTCTGAACCCATCACCTGAACCCAGCTGCGTTCCTGTGCACAGCTGGCAGGGGCAGTGCCCTGTGGCACCTGCGTGGCCCTGTACCCCCCGTGCTGGGGAGAAAGGTGGCACTTGTGAGGTTTTTAGGTGGTTTTTTGTTCTGTTTGTTTGTTTTTCTGCTTTAAAGCACTAGAATAGAAAAATCACTCTCCTCTGAAGTTCCCTTCTCAGCGTACTCCGGATTCTCTCCTGGCTTGCACAGCTGTGTTGCCTGCAGTCCCCAGCGCTGCTCTCGTACCTCGGGGCTTTTAATGGATCTTGCAGGTTTATGTTTCTTTTCTCTTCCCAGTTTAGGCTTTCTTTTCTTCTGCAGTAACATGTGGTTTTAATATATTGAAAAATAAAGTTGGACACTTCTGCAGAGCTATGCTCTGTTACAGATAGCTTAAGAAATTTTCTACCGTTCCATAAGGAAAAGCTTGTTTCGTTTTATAGAAAAAAAAATTTCTTTTGAGTTTCATTTAATCAAATCCTGAAGGCTTTATCTGACAGTTAGAATAGTCATTTTCTATTTGAGCTATTTTTATTGGTTATTTCAGGAGTTAGACAATGGGAGGTTTGTTTTTTATCCATAACCTACAAAAATGACACCATCTTCTTTTACTGCAATACAGAAAAAAAATAAATCTCTTAGCAGAACGTGTTCCCCCCCACTCCTAAATTCAGATTAATTGGCTGTGGTAGTAGTTCCTCTTTTAATGCTTTCTAACAAGGACATATATTGAACAGTAACATCTCCAAAAGGTTGCAGCAGCCTTCTGAGATGGTGTGCTTCTGTAAGGTAAGCAGTTTGCGGGGAGGGCGATCCGCTGGGGACGGTGGCCTTGCACATCATTCCAGGCATGAAAAAGCTATTAAATACAGCGCCTGAATGAGAAATGCACTGCTGCTGCTGGCACTCTCCTGTGCTGCAGGCTTGCATGGCGGCAGGGCAGACTTTTTCCTGGCTTTTTCAAAGAGACCATTTGCTGGGTTTAGTAAAAAAAAAAAGAAAAAAAAAGGAAAAAAAAAACCAAGGAAAAAAAAAGCCTCCCTCTTTCCTTCCCCCCCCTCCTTTATTTATTTTTTTGTTGTTTTTTTTTTAAGCCAAAGCTCTCCAGGCCCTGTGAATTATTAAGATCTGTTAGCACAGTTGCTCTTTCTCGGGGAAATTGGCTGTCAGAAGTAGCAAGAGAGCTCTTAGGAGTCTCTTTGCCTGTGATTAAGTGGAACAGTTGGATGGGTAACAGATTCCAGATTTTCTGTGACAGTTCCTCGTTCCTGTGCAACCTGTGCGATTCCAGCGCGCTCCCTGCGACCTGCCCGTGTGGCTCCGTGTGTACACGCAGCGAAATATGCTCCTGTGCCCCGATCCCAGGCAGAGTGTGTGTATGGATGGACACACACACACACACACACACACACACACACACTCTCTCTCTCTCTCCAGGTTACCGTGGCCCTCTCTTCGCTTCACTTTGAGCTCACAGTGTTCAAAACTGTGTATGGAGCTGGGTTTCCCCCGGGCTGTTCCTCTCACTCCGTAGAATCTCCGGTGACGCGCTGCGAGTGACAGGGTATTGATTGTGACACAATTTGTGTTTGCCACCTCTTAATAAAACTGCAGCACGAATTCTGTCCCGTTCGGAAATGCTGATTTGGAAAATAAGCTGTGGAAGAATCAAAATCAAGAGCTTTCCTTCTTTCTGGAAGCAGGCAGCCTGGGAGCAGGTCATCCTTTTTGGTACAGTTTCTTTTCCTTAATGAGAAGAGGATTTCTCCTTATCAAGTCCACTTTGTCCCTCAGCTACGGACAAATGGTTTGCACTTGATTCTGTTTTCTGTTGAGCCCCTTTGCAGTGTAGTGTGCTGGGGAGGCAATGAATATGTATTTCCAGGGAAAGCTTTTTTTTTTTTAATTCTTTTTTTTTGATATTTGGAAGTTTACCTCTTCTTGAAACAGGTTTTCAGCTCCGAGGCTTAGCTTACTGAACTGTTAGCATATAGTAGCATAGAGAACTCTCTGTACGCTGGAAGATTTCTTTCTTGCAATATCCTCATATGAAGTAGGTTTGCATCGTTTAAAAGGAATATTTTGGTCTTACTGGGCAATTCTAGGCCAGTTTAAAAAGCTAGAAAGACACTGGAGTGAACCTTCTAAAGGGGCAACGGGATTTAGAGAACTTGGGTTTTCTGATTGCAGTGCCAACTCTGGGACTCGACTTGGGCAAACCTTGGCCTGCTCTTTGAATATTTTGGATCTCTGTAGTGGAGAACTGGCTGAGCTGCTACAGAAATGGTTAGTGGTCCAAGGTCCAGGTCACATTCCAGGTTAACAGTGCTGTTTCTTGGAGCTGGTACTGGATTTGATGCAAAATGTTGCAGCTGTGATGGAATAAAGTCGTGCACCGACCATTATGGCCTGGAGCCAACAAAGCTGCTTTGTAAAAAATGATCTGGGGTCCTGGGGACAACAAGTTGAATACCAATCCGTAGTAGTGCCCTTATGGAGAACTCCCTGCTGCTCTGGAAATGATTTATTCCATCCTACTAGGTACTGGTGAACTGCCTCTCAAGTCCAGGGTTGAGTTTTGAGCTGCAGTGGGCTAGGGCTGGGGGGAGTCCAGCAGAAGGTGGGCAGAGCACGGGCAGGAGGCTGCAAGGGCTGTGCTCGCTGAGAAGCTGAAAGGAGGGACCTGTTTGGTGTTTCTGGCTGGCTGCTGGGTGGCTCTACAAGAGCAAGGAGACTCTCTCTGTAGATGCCCAAGAAAAAGGAATGACAACAGAAACAAGTCACCACAAATGGGTGGAAATATCAATTAGGTATCAAAATTTAGGTCTGTTTTTTTTTTTTTTTCCAACAAGGATATTCAAACACTGGAACAAGTTGTCTGGAGAGGTGGTGGAATCTTCACTGGAGCTACTCCAAACTTCTCTGGGAGCAGTGTTACCTAACCTAGGATTTGGTCTTGTTATGACCAGGAAGGTTATAGGAGTTGGCCTCGGGAGGTCTGCAGTCTAAGTTATTCTGTGATTCCTTTGCTTAAAGTACTTTTGGAAGCCAAGACCTCACTTAAGCACCCATATGGTCCAGAACATATGTAGGTGCAGGCCTTGTGTGGAGGGAGAAGCTGCCTGTGTCCTGGTTTAATACAAGGTTGATCTTAAGAGAGTGGGCATGATGAGCGAATAAATATTACAAATAGAACTTCTCTGCTTGATGCTCTCTGTGTCACACAGCTTCTGCATCATGGTAATTTCCCCCCCCTTATTTCAGCTTGTTTTCTGAGGTAGGAACACTTTTCCTCCAGTATTTCAGTCTTAAAGAACTGGAAGTTCCCTGAGCTGAAACATCTGGTTTGCCCTTTCGAGCGGTTCGAGCGTTGCGTGGTGGTGATGCATTGTGCTCTGACCCCTTTTTGTAACCTGAAAAGCATTTACTTACCATTCTGTAATACAGCCTTAAAAGAAGAATGCAACATTTGCCATCTCTCTAGCCTTTCACACTTGTTTTCTTCCTTTTTAACGGCCGAGAGTTGCTTTCCGTGTGAATTTGGAATCGTAATTTCCTGAAATACAGCAGTCAGGACTGGGGATGATGTAAAGTGAAAGACTCAGGATGATGTAAATTGAACAAAAAGAGTATTTCATGCTGAGTTGTACAAAGGACGTAAAAATTAACAGACTCGAGGCACTGACAAACCTCTGTAACTAAATGTATGAGCCAGTCCTAGGCTCTCCTATGGATTTCACTTGGTCACCTGCCTGACAGAGATGTGTCTTTGTCAGGTCCTCTCTCCTGGAGAAAGAGCTGCCTTTAACTGCCTGCTGCCTTCCTCTTCTGTCTTGTAACAGAATATTCTGTGACTTTCTAATGGAACTTTATTAATCAGATGGGTATTTTGAGGGGATCATGCTCTCAATGAAGGTGTGCTGTCTAGGCATCAGCAAAGAGTGTGCCTGGGCGAGATCCTGGATGCCCGACACGCTGAGAAATCCATTCTCCACCTAGAAGTTATGTTGAAGAAAATGAGAGGAAGTTGGTAAGAGGGAGTGAATAATTAGTGAGATATAATCAAGCTTTTTTTTTTTTTTTTTTTAGTATGTTATCTGCTTCCTCTTATAGGAAAATATTTCCTCCAAGCTCTCATCATATAAAGGTCCACTGTGCCATTTTATGTTCTGAAACCCAAGCCCGCTGCTGGGAAGTTGCTAATTAGGCAGAAATGGGATTTAACCTGTCTTATCTTCAAAGAGCAGTTCATCCTGTCAGATCCACATTCAGGCAGGGAAGTGCACGTGTAGTATCTTTTTGATACAGAAAGTCAAGTCCCGGCTTTGTTGTGCTGCACAACACTTTCACCAATATCTATGGGCCAGAACTTGTTGTTCCTTGTTTTTAGACAGATTATGGAGTATCTGAGGAAAAATGGTTTGCTGGCTGCAGTATGATTACTTGGCACGCTTCTTTGTGTTGAGAAGGTATTGAAATTGATAAGGAGCGAGGCTGAGCCTGTGTAATAACAGCACCGCAGTGTGAGGGCAAGATTAAATAAAACCTTATTTATGTGTTAATAAAACTGGATCTACAGCCACCCAAACTGGAATCGTTTTGGAAAGGCTGTGCAAAAGCTACCCCAGGCAAGGTGAGAGGTTTCCTGTGAGGTGACACTGCGGATTGCAGAACCCAGAGCACTGATTCGTGAATTGGGTTTTGATTTTAGAGAAGCAGGAGAAGTTATCGGAGAAGTTGGGTCAGGAAAAGTGGAGCCATCATCAGAATAAACTTTGGACTGGAGTCATAAGAAAACCTCAGAAACTGTTTAGATCATTTGTTGAGTAGAAGGAAACTTGGAGCTGTGACCAGAATTGCTCTTTCTTGCTGTGTGATTTCAGCTCTGTTCAAAGAACTGGAAGCAATTGAAGGATGTAGCCTTCATCTCTTTTTCAGTGATTACAATCTTCTCAGGGTGCTGTGCCCAGGATTGATTCTGGGAGGCAGTGTGCTTTCTACTGGGACAATATGCCAAGTACAGCTGGGTTCAAGTTTGGATCCATATTGCTGTGATAAATAGATAAAATAGCTTAGGAAAGCTTTTGTTAAAATCTGTGGTTACTTGTATATCCTTTCGTGCCTTGGAGGAAGTTGGAACGGTTTGCTGGGTAAAGAACAAGATTTAGAACTAAAGATACGTTGGATTTCATTGCCAGGCAGCTTCCAGCAGGAGCTGTGCTGTCTCCTGCCTTTGGTTTGTGCTCCTTCTCACCATTTAAAAAAGATGAGGTTCTTCCTCCCTTCCAGGAGGGTTGTGTTTCAAATCTTTTCTGTCCTTCTAAAGCTATTTATACTTCTGTATCTGAAAGTATTAGTAGTAGTAACATGGATATAAACTATTTAACAACAGCAAAAAAAGTTAAAAGATCATTATACTTTATATAGGTGTATTGCATTTGACTTCAAATTAGATGACTTCAGGTGAGGGTAACAAAATTCATCAAAGACAAAGGTACTTTACTTTGACGTGACCCACAGAGCAGCTCCAAACAGTTCTGAAAGCATCAGAGTTATTAGCTGGTGATTAAAACAAAGTAACTGTCCCTTTCCTTTTAATACTGTGATGATTGTCTTCCAGCCCACACTTAGAAGTGGTAGTGGGAATAGTGTTTCGAGCAGAGCTGCCATTTCAGAAGCACAGGACAGAGTGAGCACACGTGGTATTAATACGAGGGCTTAGACAGCTTTTCTTTCCCCCTCTGTTTCACCTTTCTTTCCCAGTTTTGTTTCCTGGAAGCTGTTTTTCATCCGAGCTGTAATGTAACACCGTGCAACTCCAGGGCAGTACGGGAAAACGTGAGTGCTGTGCCTGGGTTTTAAGAACCTAGGGGAGGGGAAAGCCAAAAATACAAGTTTGAGGAGCACTACCTCTCAGTCTCCCAGGACTTTTGGATGCCCACGGTGGCAGGAGAGAGTGGTGGTGATTTCCTGTTTGTTTAGTTAGCTCTGTTCTCCTAGGTGATGAGCTGTCTGGCCAGTGTTTCCAATAAAGCTTGAGGCACTTGTTGCACTTGCTTCATGACCCGTGGGGTAGCGGGTGTGTCATCTTCTAGAGTGTATCTTCTTTTGATTACAGAACAGGCTGTAAAGACCTGAATGAGTTAAGATAAGGGGTCAAAACCACAGAGTACACATGATGGCAAAACCTCAACATAATACATGAACAACCTCTACACTTTGTGTAGCGTGTGCCCACAGAAAGGGTAGGTTGAATTGTGGCACTAGTGAAAGGGGAAAGAAAGAAACATTTGAGACATTATTTTTTTTTCTTGCCCTAGTTGAACATCACCTCAAACTGGCCTAAAACTCTTTGGCCAACGGCACGTGGCTGTCGCTGGCTGCGAGAGCTCTGCAGTCGTTCGGTGTCGCCGTAGATGGAATTGCTACGTGGCCTGGCAGCCACCAAACGGAATAACCACAATTTAATAACTAACTGGGTCGTTTAGCTGGAAGAATAAGATTCTCCTAAATCGTTACGGAGTTCAAGAGTTAAGTTTATCTGGAATTTATGAATTGCTTCTGAGCTTACAGCTATTCTGCTGCTTCAGTGGTGCAAGTGTCGATCAAGTGACCGCTTCAGCCACGTTGCACAGCCTGTTAATAGCATAATTACTCCTATAGGAAAATGCAGAGAAGCAACAACTAAATAAAGAAAAAAATACATTTCTTTTTGCTTTCCAGGAAAGAGGATATACAGCAGCTAATGGCTGTCAGCTCCTGTAAGCCTTTGGGCATGTGGAGTGGTTCTGAATGATCTTTAATATCAAAATCAGATTAGCCCTTGGGATGGAAGACGGTTACAGAAAGAGAAGAAATAATTAGGAATTATGTTTTGTTTTTCAGCCAATAAGACATTTGTAAGGGAAAAAAAAAATACAAAGGCTAACCTAATAAAACATTTAAGGTCTGTTTTCCTCATTAGCTGAAATAAATTTGAACAGCTGCAAAAAATAAGCACTACCTACCAAGCTGAGGGTGTATTCAGTTAAAAAAAAATGGGGAAGACAAATCTGGAATTACCCCAAATTGCCAGGTTGGAGCGCGCGTCGGAAGAGGCACACTGGGCTCCTTCCCTGCAAGCACTTAGTGTGCTCTCAAGGCTCAGAAAACAAAAAGCGTGGCTCGAAAGGTGAAACCAAGGGGTGGAATGTGGTTACCTTTTAAAAACATCACCGCCAGCAACTGCAGTGCCAACAGCTCTCGGGTGGAAGATGGGAATGATAAACCCCCCAGCCTTTGTAAATCCAGCTTCGGGGTTGCAGTTGGGAAGCTGTCGCTGTCTGACTCCTCCCTGTTTACCCATTTCTGTGTTCTTAGTAGTGAGAGAAACATGATTTCAATAGTGTCTTTCTTTCCACGACACGTTCCTGTGAATTCACCACAGTGGTCACTTCTGAAGGAAGCACTTCTAGGATGGATGGCTTTCGTGTGTGTTTAATATGTTGCTGCTGCTTGTCGAATAGACTTTCTCACACTGAATGTTCTCTGAGTAATGGAAGATGAGTGGGTAAGGGAATTAAATCCCCATTTATTCAGTGGCTTATTGTTTCTCTATTTCATCCCTGAAAACCTCTGAAAAATTAATTAATGGATGACAAACATCTCGGCGCCAAATACCCTCCTGAAATACAGCTCATGATAAATTTCTTATTACATTAGCAGGAAAAAGGCATGAAAAAATGCAGAGTTGTCCCAAACCCCCAAATCTCCAGCTAATATCGACAGAGACAAAGAACTGTTCCAAAGTTGAGATGTTTCTGTAGCAACCCAGAGTGCTTGGCTCTTCATCGCTGTCGTGGGAGAGACCTCTGCTCGGTGTTCCCCCTTTGCCAGGAGGGAGGCAGAGCAGGCGAGCGGGGCCGGAGGCTGCTTCCTTCCTCCTGTCCTCCTTGGAACAGGGGGAATACAGAGTTTGTTCTTCCAAAGCACTGCAAAATGCCATAACATCAAATGCCCCTTGTAGGCCTCTCTGGCTGCTGTGAAGAAATGTTCTTTCTCCGTTGCAGTTTTTCGCCACCGAAGCAGGATTACAGTACCTTAGATATTCCTGCAGTTGGTTTAAGCCCTTTAGGCTATACAGAAACATGGCATTGTAGTTGTAATTACTCGGTGTGTTACATGTGCAGCTTGTTTAGGCATCTGAGACAGGGACACGTTGTTTACAGTGTGTGAACCCTGATGTACAATCGCGTATGCGGCAGAAATTCTGCTCAAAGAAGAATTAGTCACGCAACTTATTTTCTATTTCCAGAAGATTATTCCCCCATAAGCCCATATTCCGAGTTGGTACTGGACATCTTCGGTGTTCTTGCCTCTAGCTGGAAGCATCTCATGCTATGTTTTCAGGGTCATCTTAATTTGAATCTGATCTACTTGCAAAAGAAAGAGCGAATTCCTTCCCCTTGCTCCAGATGTGCTCTTCTGCCCCCGTCTTTGTCCCTGTCAGCGATTGCAAGTCACGGGGGGTCTGCGTGCTTGCAGCTCCTGCTGGAAGCTGAGAGTTAGTTGGAGGAAAAAGTGGGGCTGGCAGAATGGGAGAGAAACAGGGGGAGGGAAAAGCGGTGGAGCGCGGGGTCAGGCGGTAGAAGGCGGGGAGCAGATGTCACACGTGACGGCAGAACACACAGCCAGCCCGGGTGGTGACACGGATGTTCAGCTGTGGACCTTGAAATACCCTGAGGATCTTCAGTGTAGCAGCCTCTAAACTAAGAAGAATGGAGTCTCAACTGCTTGTACAAAGCTCAGACAAAACCTCTTCACCCTGGTTTCCTGCTGCAGTGCCCGGAATGTGTTTCAGTACGATGGTTGCGGTCGCATCCCAGGTTTCTGTGCTCTAAGGAAAATGATCTGAGATGTGAATTCTTAAATATATAGTGAGAAATTCTGTGGGGTTCTGAAAACAATACTGAGGTTTAGGGATAGGTAGGGGTCTGAGCTCTCCTATGTGATAAGCTGTCCCATGGGCTGAATCTCTGCTGTCACCTGTAGGTACCAGCACAGGAGCAGTACCTGTGTTCCCAGAGAGCTGCATGCTGGGTCCCTGCAGTGACTCCTGCCTGGGGAGAGTGTCTGAGCAATCTCCTCAAGTGCTGACTGAACCTGACCTGGCCACGTTCCCTTCTGTGCAAAGCTCATGCACTGCTCTGAAAATTTCAGTCGTAATTTTAGCGGATTAAATCAACAGCAAATGAGTCCCCACCTCTCTCAAGGTGCCCGTGCAGGGTGGCATGTGGAGCGGCCACTGCCCCTTGGGGGGTGCACACACAAATCTGCAGGTGACTTCTTGCTCAGGAGGAATTGTTTTGCTGCTCCTGCTCCAAAAGCTTTCTATAGTTGGTTGGTTTGGGTTTTTTTACTGTCTCTGGAAGAGAGCCCAACCAGGGACAGCCGACATGAGAGCCTGTGGTCGTGCCTTGTCTCCTTTGTCAGGTCATGCAGCTGGAGTCTAGCTGGAGTTAGGGAGTGCCTCAAATTCATGGAAGGAACTGAGCACAGTGAATGGAAATCACTTAGCCTGGTGGTAGGACATGGTTTAGGGTATTTTCATAAAAGAGAACTTATTGTCCTTTCTCTGACATAAGCAGATTTAAAAAAAAAAAAATAGAAGGGAAGGAGACCTAGATATTCTGATTTTTTTAAATCTTTTTTTTTTTTTTAAGGTTTATTTTAATATTCCTTCCATCCAAAGTCTAAAATAATTGGTGGTGTTCTAAGCTGAAATCTTGGACACCTTTGTGTTTGAGGGGCTGGGGCTCTGCCTGGCAGAACCCCCTCTGCTCTAGCAGTGGCCACACACCTACACTTGGCTGGCCCATCCGTGGAGAGCAGGGGGATTGGGATGGTGCTTCAGGCTCCTGTCACTTCACTCAGGGAAATCCCAATCTATTATTTCTAAGGGAAACCTTTGAGGTTGCTTCAAGTCTTGGGAATGATCCCATCACGTTCTTCGTGCCTGCACACGCGTGTGTTAGTCAGAGGTGTGAAAGGCTGGCCAGGGTTCTCGTTTTCTTTTTCAAGTGAATGAATTTATCCTGTTTGGTCTTTATGGGTGATGCTGCTGAAGCACAATTGTTGAGTTACTTAAAGTTATCACTTTGTGAACAAGAGGAAAAGGAATAAACGGCAGGATTGCTCTATTTAATTTATTTTTAGAGCCTTACCCATTGCTTCCTATCATTTTCTTTTTTTAATCCTTTAAAGGAATACATCTTACACAACCAGCTTTGTCTTCTCCATTTTGATTATTTCCTTTATCACATACACTAAGTAATAAATATTCTATTGCTTTCTTAAGAAAACCAACAGGAATACAAAAACCCACCAGAAGCAAAAAGCACCAAACCAAACCCCCACAAAAAACTCCCACAAATGCAAGGCAAACCCAAGAAAACCTGGTTTTATTTGCAATATTAGTTTCTATTTCCTGTGGCTCTAGCTTAGATGTGGATAGATCAGGGTAGCCAATGTGGTCTGGGGGGAACTGACAGAAGAAAATTCCCCAGTATTTTCTTTGAAACCATATTATCTGTTCATAAATGTTATAATATTTGTAAAATAGTTTTATTTAACTTCCTCTTTTCAGATGTGGATATTTTACTGCACAGTAAATGCAGCTATGTATATAAAAAACCCCACCTTGTTTTGAATTCTCAAAAGTTAAAAAGGTCTTGTTCTCAAAAAAATCAAACCATTCCAGATTGGTTTTAACCTAGATATTTCAAACGTGATTTGGTTTGAGGGAAACGGTTCTGTGAATGCTAACTAGAAAATACATCATCCCTCTGGGCAGATGCCATTAAATAAACATGTGTTCACTACTACATAAGAATATTATTTTTTCTAATGTGGCATATGCATGACAAGCACAGAAGGCTTAACTGTCAAACTTGAAAAAATATCTGTATAGCTAATTCTGTGCTTGCTCTGAAACTCGCTTTTGCATATGCTGCAAGTGTTGTTTTTCTGCATAAAATTCTTTACTTTTCCTTTTAAATATCCATTATAATACCAGGGCTATAATAAGCCATGAGGTAATGGAACATCACTGAACCCTGTTCAGGGAAATGATTTAAAGGAGAACAGATGCTGGTGTAAGTTGAGGGGTATTAAAACACCTGACATAGATCAATATAATTTGTGATTCATTTGATTTTACTGAATAATTTTGGAGAACTTTATCCTCTTTAGACGTTTTGAATAGGCTTGAGCAGAGCAAAATAAACCAACCAACCAACAAAAAAAAAAAATCCCACCCACTTCTCTGAAAATGAGATCACTTGAACTGCAGTTTGGAAAATGTGAATTCTGTTCATTGCAACCCGTCTTGTGAGGGAATTTCTGCAGGTACTTAGCACAAAATTCATTTTAGTGGACATTATAATTATTAAACTTAAAAAAAATTCTTTTAAAAGCCATGTTTTGCAATGAAACCTTCAGTTTTCTTGCTTTTAGAGCTCTTATGGCCTGAATAAACAAGATAAATGCAATCCAAAGTTTCCTGGATGGAAAGACATCCTGTTCTAATACCCACTAAAAATCTCTAAACCCAGGAATTTTAATTAATCTTGCATTAATATTATCAACAGCCTGCCAGGGTGAGAACAGTGCAGAAATCCTCCGTGGTTAAATGATCAGATTCTCTTGTTTTAACTTTGGAAAACGGGCCGTCCCTAAATCAAAGTTACTGGATTCTGATGTGATGTTGTGCAGCTGATTAAAGGAACTGGTAGCACTCTGCTGGCACGTTACACTTGATATTTTTCAAAAGTGTTGCAATTTATATCGAAATTAATGAGATAAAAAAGGAACCAAACATTTATCTCCACTACTTGTATATGGGCAGTCATAGATGGTGTTTTTCTTCTGGTAGATGTTGTTCTGTTCTGGAGTTTTCATTATTTGGGTTCTAGAGGAAGTGAGAGATGTATTTTATTACTTTTTTTTGTCTTTCTCCTCCTCTTCTGACTCCCTGGGGTCAAAATGAGGGTTACTGTAGTAGGTGGGAAGGTTTGAGCACGTGCTGGGGGAAGGGAAGGGGATGAAGGAGCCCCGTGAACATCGCAGTCGGTATTTCTGCCTCGTTCCTCTCCGCCTCCTTCCATCACCTTCAAAACTTCCTTTCTCCTCTGCAGCCAAATGGAACATTCACTTTGGGAATCAGAGCCACTCTTGCGAGCATAAGTGCAAAGAAATGTATTAGACTTGAGCGTTGGGTATTGAAGGGTAAGGAATAGGTCGGCTGGAGTTTTCTGTAAACCAGTAGAAGCTGGTGGGTGTGTAGGTACTTGAGACAAGCTAAGGGGAGAGAAGTGGTTCTAGAAGAAGAAATTCTGGATAAGAAGTGAAAAACTTTATTTTTTTTCCAGACCCTTTTATCTATTAACGCTCTTGTTGTCATCTAGACTATAATTTCCTTTGTGTCTTTGGACTAGCAAAGTCCTGACGACAAACTTCAGCAGCAAATAGTACTTATGTCTGGTTTTTGGAAGGAGATAGGATGAGTGGTTTTAAAAGGACTGATTTTAAAAGGTCCACTCTGAAATATGATTGTCAACAGAGACTACATTATTCACAGCGTCTTCCTTCCCCAGCTGCTGTGCAAACACGGTCTAATTCATCAAATCTATCTGGACAGTCAAAATAAACAAACTGGTGGTGATAGATGTCTGTAGAGAGCAGGAGAAAATGATGTTATTGTCTGGGATGGACAGGGAGGTCTTCACGGCTGCGAGATGTTGAGTCATCAGATAGTTTCTTGTCACGCTCCAGATGAAGTCTCTTTGGTCACTAACTCATCTGTGACTTAACATTTGTCCGTTTTATAGAGCGAACCGGTGATCAGGTGAAGCTGAGTTGTTTGTAGGTTTTAGGCAGATGACAGACAACAGAAATAACTGAGCTTACAGCAGCTCACGGTTCAGGTGACCTGTCACAAGCGTGTCACCTCTCAGCTGTGGATTTTGGCCCTATAAAAGGTTGCTAGTTTGAGTTTGAAGTGGTAGGTTTCCCCAAACCTACTAAAAATGATGCGCAGAAATAAATCCAGCACATTGCACCTCTGCTTGGTCTCTTGCAAGTCCTGACACAATCAGTTACATCTTTTAATCAGTTCGAACAATTGGGGCTTACTGACATTCCAGATAAGATTGATTACTTGTTAAGGTTAAAAAAAAAAAAAAAAAGGAAGTTTAATAATCCTAATACTGAGTTGTCTGAGAATCTGTGTTGTAGATTTTTCTTAGTAGTAATCACGGGGCCTACTTAACTAACTCCATATGGCCAAAAGCTTGTAGTCAGCCTTTAAGTGGGACAAAGAGTGTTGGAGTCTTAATGAAATATGCAGTAATCATCAGGGCTGTGTTAGCTCTTTACATTATTTCACACTGCTGCTTTGAAACAAAGAACAGGATGTGGCACATTTAATGCTTTCCCCTTGAGAATCAGTTGGAGTAAAGTTCAATTTTTAATTCAAAAGGCAAGGGAAGCTGTTACAGAATTAAAGATGTGGATGCAGCCCAGATGAGCTATAAATAACTGATCCATGAACAGCAAAACCTCTCTAATAGTCAGGAAGAGATGAATGTACACCCCGACAACAGCACGCTCATCCCAAAGCTTTTCTCTCAGATTTGGGTTGGTTGGTTTTTTTTTTTTCTTCTGCTGTGTAATTTAGTTACGAAAAAAAAAAGGCAACCGTTAAACTGGATGAAATTGGGCAATGCAAATGAGAACCGCACCTTGCAAATAAAACTGCAGCTGCCTTTTGTTTCCTTGGTAGGTGACTCTCTTCTCCCTGTGCGTTTTGCTATCCACACCGTGTGTGATCTGGGGTGACAAAGCACTTAGTGCACGTGCTGCTTGGGGTGCGCGCACAACCGGTGCCGCTTGGTCTGCCGAGGCGTGACAGATAGAGTGGCAGCAAACTTGGTTCTCTGGGCTCCCGTCAGCATTGTTCTGATTGATTATCTCCGTCCAATTTACTGCTTAGCTTCTGGTGCCAAGTTTCTGTAGCCGATGGTTTTGGTAGATTTTAAGGACTGTGAAAGAGGTGCTGGAATTGCTTCCGTCTCTACCTGACGAGCACAGCACCCTATTGCACACGCGGAGACTTCGCAGCGCCGTGTCAAAATTTACTCGGCTTGTTTCAGGAATCTGCAAGCCTGCAGTAGGTGAGCTAGCAAGGATATGGGGGATAATTCTGGGGTCCTATGCCAAGGTCAAGAGAAGAGTGCTCCAGTACCTTCTGGACCGGTGAATCTGTAACTCCTTACCAGTAACATCATGGCAGGATGCTTCTTGTCAGCAAGCTGCAGTGGGACCCATCTGGCACACCCCCCTGGTTCTCACGGACGTCGGATGCTGCCTGGTGTTTCCAGCCGTGGGGAAGATGGGTGGCAGCAGTTGGGGGGTGCACAGGGGCTCCTGCCTTGAAAATAACACACCAAAGAGCAAGAGTTGCTGTAGGTAACTATTCATTTTTGGCAGAACTCCCGAAGTGAAACCGTTGTTATTGTATTGAGGTAATATTTCAAACTTGATAGATTTGAAATTGCTCTTGAGCTTCCTCCCTCCCATTCTGTTGTTTGGATTAAAATGTGTTCTGGTATCCACTGGGCAGCCAGCCAGTACTAAATTAACAGCTTCCACTGAAAAGCCTTTATGTGTTCCAGGGTTTTAGTGTTCACTTGTTTGACATGAGCATCTCAGAGTTTGGAAGGTATCATTCTTAAGCATTATGAGTACAGAATACATTATGGACTCTAATTTGATTTATTTATTTTATTAATTTTGAGTTTACAAATGTTTGTGGAGCTTTCTGTAATATTTTATTGAATAATGAATGTATTTGAAAATTGATCTAATGCTTCTAAGGAGTGATGGATTATAAGACCCTCTTTATTTTGCATACATATACAGACGCACATCTTGCTTTGGTACACAAAAGTAAGAGTTGATTAAGCAGCCACAGGATGATGCCTGTCCCTTCTGCTTCTCTTTCTTAATACCTAGTTTAAAAATGACCCCAACAAAAGGGAATTCATTGTCTTCCTCTTAATTAAGCTTGTGTGTATTCGATTCTATAACTTTTACCCCAGTTAACTGACTTCTTTACAAATCCAGGAGACACTCCAGTGTGCAAACAAGTGTTTCTGTAACCTCTGCTTTCAAAGCGTTCCCTTCAGCAAGGCGTGCGAGGAGCCCAGCTCTTTGGCTTGTCGCTGAAGCGCCTTCTGAAACCCTTTTCTCTTTTACTGTTCCATAATAGTTTGTGAGGGGGTCACTCCTCTCCCAAATGCCTCTGCTGCCTTGCAGACAGTGCTAGGCTGAGACTGTTAGGAGGAGGAGGAGTCATCACTGTCGCTTTGAACTGAGTAAATAAGAGTTGCTGAGGATTGAGCAAGCAGTAAGTTCAAAGAAGCTTTCATTAGTCTTCCCAGCACTTTAATTTTGTCATCTTCTTTGCAGTGTCTCCTGCTAAGAGACCCAGTGACAGCCTGTGCTGTTCGGAGGGAGACCCGCACCGTGCAGCGTGAACCGCTGCTGTGGAGGGGGGTGTCTGTCTGTCTGTCTGTCTGTCTTGAAATACCCAACTGGGGATTTAATCGATCTGGGACTTCTTTGAGGGTGCTGGAGCACTGGAACAGGCTGCCCAGAGAGGCTGTGGAGTCTCTGTCTCTGGAGATGTTCAAACCCCACCTGGCCACGTTCCTGTGCGACCTTCTGTAGGTGACCCTGCCTTGGCAGGGGGGTTGGACTCGATGATCTCTAGAGGTCCCTTCCAACCCCTACCCTTCTGTGGTTTCATGAACATTTACCTCTAGTATCATCCTTTTAATATTAATGTTCATATATTGAATGACTTTTTTTCTAAACCTCTCTGATGCAAATGAACATCTGTACATTAATGTTGTTGATTTAAGGTGCCCTTGGCTGAGGATACCGGGCAGGGAGAGGACGGTGCCACCTCTGTAGTTCTGTAATGGGTGCAGCAAGGAGAAGCTGTCAGCTAATACTGTCATTAGGATCTTTGACTTTATTATGCTGGAAATGCTGAGTATGAGGACAACCGAGGAGGTTGCTGTACGTGTCTAAGTGCTAAATACTGTCCGTAACCTTGTCTTGGGAGCTGCTGGTGGCAGCAGTGGGAGCAGCAGTGCTGAGTCCATGAGAGGCATTCTGTACTAATTCTGGTGGTGTGCAGCGAGCGGCAGGAAACCGTGCAGTAAATTTTCAGTCTTTTGGACTAATTTGTGGCTGATGCCATGTTCGAGGCATTTTAAAGTACAGAGAGACCAAGAGGAAGTTGAATGGGGTGGGTTTTTTTGTTTGAAATGCAGAATAAATATAGCATTGCAACGGTGACATCTTGTCAAAGGAAAAACGTTCCAAACAGTTCTTGTGAAATGGGAAAAATGACAGTAGTGAGAACAAGTCTGTATTGCCTTACGGATTTGCTGACAATTCATTGGGAATGAGAAGGATCTGAGGTGTAAAACACTGTTTATCAAACTTGTTTTCCTATTGCTGTACGAAGCCCTTGGTTTCTGCTGCGAGATACCCGAGTGGAAATGAGCTACTTGTTAAATAATTTGTCTGTCTCTTACTCTTCCGTCTTGAGAAAGATTGTCATTTGTGGTGAGATGATTTCTCGTGCTTCAAGGGGTGGATGTGATTGATTTAAATCTCGGATAAATTAAAATATCAATAATGTTCCAGAATTACAACCACTGCTGTAATCTTTCTTTCTGAAGTCCCAGGTAAAAGCCACCGCTCTTATGGCTGACACTGTTTTGGAGCCAGAGGTCAAATGCTAGCAGTAGCGACCTTCATTTTTTATTCTTAACTAAAACAGAGGTGGTGCAGTTACTTCAGAAATTAAGTCCTTTCTAATAATTGTGTTTAGAAAGAAGCTGCACGTTGACAATTTGCTCTAATGCTTCAATATAATAAATAAAGGGAAAAAAGCCCCAAACCACCCGCGATGATAAATACTGGCTATTATTTGTGAAATCAAGATGTGGTTTATTTCTCACGTGATACTTTCTACAAAATTCTAGGGCAATCTTCCTGTGTCTGTAGAGTTACTTTGAAGGGAACAGTTGTTGCCATGATTCTGTTGAAAGGTGGTTCAAAGAGCTGCATGACCCATGTAGTGCTGATGGTGGTGGGTTGAGTAGCCAAGTACAGTTGGGTCAGGAGTTAGAGCTGGACAGAAAGCTGTGATCAGAAAGTAAGGAACATAAAGCTTGATACAGAGGATGGGTTTTCTGTAAGGCAGAAAAGTTTTTCAGTAAGACAGCTCAGAGCAGTTCCATCTGCAGTTAGTAAACTGGGATTGCCTCCCTATTTGCTACTCTCCTTAAACAACTTAGATATGTTTTCTAGAAATTTAAATGTTTTCTATCTGGACTTCTATGCCAGCAAAATAATACCTAGAGTAATTGTAATGTTTTGTGCTTAAAGGCAAAGGCCCCTTACAGGCCAGGGGTATCAAAATACAAGTATCAAATAAACAAGCAGGGAAAGATAGAAGTAAATAAATGAAATGATCAAAATCATCAATCATTGATCTGTTGGTTATGCTTGATAATTGCTTCTTACTGGGATAAAGAACGTATCATTTAGTGAACTTCCAACAGGCTATATTTCCAGTTGTTTTATATTCTACTCAGGGGGTTGAAAGGAAGCGAAACTCAGCCTTTTGGTAATTTTCAGTTGGAAGCCTCATTTGCTGTCAGATTATGTTTAAATGTTACAAGCTAGTGAAATTCTTTGGCCAAGAGAGATCAAGCTGAGTGGGGCTGCCAACTTGATGTGATATTTCAGATGGGGATTTTTCATTGTTAATTTGCAGTTGAACGTGGAGCGCTGTGATTTTTATTTAGCGATGTAGGAGCGTTATGTGGTTTGCTGTAGTTAGAGAGTTGCCTTTTTACATCCGTAGCGTGACAAAGTCAATTAACTCCGGCTTCCCTGCTTCTGTTGGAAGTAGGTGAGAACTTGTGTACGGTTGGTAGGCTTTCTGAAGTGAAAGATTTATCACGTATGTAAAATCAGCTTCTTTTTGCTACGTGAAGGAGAGGCGCAGCTCTCGCAGGCAGGCTTTTGGGTAGATAGCTGTTACACGTACGGGCTTTTTGACACCAAAACCGTTGGCGGAACAGGAAAATTACGATGTCCATTACGGTATCTAAATGCCAGCTCAAGCAGCCTGCCGACAGATTTCTTCTCCTCCTCCTCTCCCTCCTCTTCCCCCCACCCCCCGCTCCCTCGTATTTGATAGCGATCCCCCGGCTTCCCTGTCGCGTTCAGTCAGGATCCGCAGTTTGCTCGTTCAGTTCCGGGAGCGTCCGGCGGGGTGGGTTGGATGTACGTGAGAGGAGGCCGTGGCCCGAGGCAAGCACAAAAGGACGAAACACTTCAGAGCCGCGCAAGTGTGATGTGAAGCTAATGCGCGGCGACGTGGGCTGCATGGTCAGCCGGAACGCGGCCCCGGCTTAGGGCCTGCGAAGATTGCTGGGATCACCGTGTCAGCTCTGATTTCAATTAAGTCTTTGCAAAGGGTTCCGTGCGTAGGCCCTTCTGCTTGACAGCTAAGGTCTTTCTTTCAGGGGGCATAAATGTGCGGCGGTTGTTTACTGCGCTATCAGGAAGAAATTAAGTAGACTGAACTATAATCTTCTTACAGCTGTGCTTTTAAACAGGATTATATTGTTATTAATAACACAGACTCCGATTTTCTTATCTATTTAATTTTTTTGGGGGTTAGAAATAGCATTCTGTGTCCTTACGCACAGCAAACCCCCCGGGCTAGATGCACAGGAAGGGGTTGGGTCTGGAAAGAAGCTGCACGGCTGTGTTATCCTAGCGCTGTCCTGCAGTGGATTTGGGGCAGTACCCTCCGGCCCCGGAGCGGGCAGAGCCGCTCGGTGCGGACCCACGAGAGCCGACTGCTGCCAGCCTGGGCATCTCCGCGCTGCTGCCTGCACCCGCCAGCCTGGGCTGCTCCTGCTTGGGTCTGTTTGATGGGTTTGGTACCTCAGCGTGGGGCTGTAGCCTGTCATCAAGGCTTGGCTACTTCTTTGACTGTTGGCTTCCTTCAGTAGGCTGAATTACAGGAGGAATATCCTTCAAGGAAGATAAATTCTTAATATTATTCCTCATACAGTAGCTATTCCTTAGCTGTTCAGAGCTTGACTACATGGCTGAGTTTTTGCTGGCCTGCAGAGGTGTTATTTCCAGTATAGGTTGCTGCAGGGCCCGGGAATCAAACTCGACAGTCCCCATGAAGAAATGTTCTGAAAGTGAGCAATTCGTGTGGATCTGCAGCCTTGGTTTCTCTAAATGGGAATCGGTAACAAGTGAAATACCAGTACAAAGGAAAGAGAGTTGAGGCAGGTAATGAGTGGCACTCCTCCTTGTTTCCTTGGGGTTATACTTCGGAAACAAATCTTTGTCTGTGGCAAAATTATCCATCCTTTGAGTTGCTGTAGTTCTTAAACCAACTCTCTCTTTACACAAAAAGCTGACGGCCGATGGGCAGAGGATAACACACCCCAGCTTGCTGCATTTTCCCCAGTTACACTTGTGCATGTAACACTATTTTTCTGTGTTTAGTTCCCAACAGCCAGAAGACAACAACACCATCACCCAGGGTGACGCTGGTTTGTGGCTGGTTTGCCCTTTAAGCTACTGAATTAAAAATAGGAGCGGAAACAGGATGATAAGGGTTGACCCCTGGTTGAGAATCGTTCAGGTTCTTCCAAAACACCTGATGCACTCGTGCGTCTGCTGTAGAACTGATGCCAGAGGTAACATCACGGGGAAATACAGCGAGGAAATACTCTGCTCTCTGTTGAACTGGCAGTTACTGTTCATGGGGTGTTTTATTAGTAGGAGCAGATCTCATAAACAAATGAATTTAACAGGTTGACACAAGGAGTTAGAACATCATCCAAAGGCTCATAAAGCTGCAGTTATGGAACACATCTCCTTTAAAAACACATCAAGAAAATATTTTTATCTTCTGCTTGTTCATCTCTTCAGTAGCCATTTGAGTTTCTCAGAGGTTGCAATAGCAAGCACCTCTTTTTTTTTTTTAATATAGATTTCTCCTCTTTCTACACACTCCCCCCAAATGTGTGGGAGTGTAGGAACAAAAACGTGTTTAGTTATGATGGAGAGACAAGTAGTGAGAAACGTGGAGGAAAACATTATGATTCCTCATTAGATGGAATGGGAAAGCTGAGGGAAGGGGTAAGAGCAGGGAAAATAATTGTAGATTGTGAAAGACGAGATCTGTTCTCCTGGAACCTGGGGAGATGTTGGGTGAATGTTTGCAATAGAAGGGCTTGGATTTTTTCCCCTTTTTATGCAATTAAGTTACTTTGAAAGAGGGAAGAACACTTCACATACTGTTGTAGGTAGATGAGTGACAACTCATTGAACTACTAGAGCTGGATAGAAATGCCACAAGAGCTCAGAAACAAAAGCCAGTTTTGAGGCTTTTTTTTTTTTTTTTCCTTCTTTGAGCTGACAGAGGGAATATTGAGAAGCTGGGGAGGAGCAACTTGGTGTCCTCACAGGTTGGGGAGCATCGCAGTAGTAGGGTGGGTTAGACAGAGCAACAATTCTCCTTTCACCTTTGGATGGGTCTTTGGTGTCTTGGTGACAGTGATGGCAGGAGGTGGGGCTGTGTGGATGGTCTCCTTTGTACATCGTCGATCGCTTGGCAGGTTGCAGGGCTGAGCAGGTAGAAATGCCCATTCGTTCCCCAGTTGCTTTGTGTCTTCCAACTTAATTAAATCCACTTTCAGAAAAGCTAAACTGTTTGGGAAACAGATTAAACAAGACAGTTTGGCTAATTGAAAATGAGAGGAATCTGGGATTCTTCTCTTTCTAAAAGATGTAAATTGACTGTGAACATTTGGGTGTGCTTTAGACTGTATTAGATTTTTCTCTGAGCTAAATTATTCTTTCCTTCTTTCTTTGTGTAAATTTACGGCCAAAGTAGATTAACTTGTTATAATCTTAACTACTGTTCTAATAGGGCAAAGACAAATTGTGTTATGGTTTGTTCCTGGGGAAATATGTGTAGGTAATTTTTAAGGGCAATCCCCAGTCCTGATTTCTCATCGATCAAATACTTGCAATTGCCACACTCCTGACATGGCACATATGCATTTAATGGAACTGGTTAGTCAAAAAGTACCTGGAGTCAAAGGAGGAGGAGGAGAGAGTCATGTAGGCATTGCCAGGCTGGCTGGCTGCTGCCTGATGTTTAAGGGGAGGGTTCAGAAGCAACTGAGGTGTTCTCAGCCGCGGTGCCAAGCTGAATTACAGGAGTGCTGTTCCATTTGGTGCTGAGGAGGTCCTGCTGTGCAGGTAACAGTCCAATAAATTAAGAAGTAAAAATGACTAGATGTTTTGTAATCTTTTAGGTAGCTCTTATGTAGAGAAACGCTCCACAATAATAAAAAAATACCAATTTTTGTGTCTTTTTTTCCCCTGTTTGATTTGTACAACGGTCGCTTATTGTTAAATACGCTTTCTTAGATGGGTTCTTATTCTCCTCCTCCTTCCAAGCCCTTTCATTTTGTTTCTGCGATGAAGATGTAACAATTTATGACATCACATTAATATCCATGGCAACAGACTGCAAAGTGAACAACATATTACATTTGCATTGCAGAATCAGCGGTGAGGGAGATGGCTCCTGTTGAAACACGGGTGCATGAAATAACTCCAGCAGTGAATACGGGAGCTGCCTCTGAAGGGGAATCTTTTTGTAGATGCATTTTTCTCAAATTTGATACAACTGATCCCTAAAAGGAGTTCCAAGTCCAGAAGAGTCGGACGTTACATCACTTTTGGTGGAATAGAAATCAGTCCTTTCTGCTCAGGCTGTTCCTCTGAGCTCCTGCCTCTTGCCAGGGGAATTACCCTCTGCTGGGTCTTCTGTCAGCAGTAACTCTTGGGGAACAGATCTCTGCAGAACAGCACTGCCTTTAAATAAATTATTACTATATATATTCAGCCTTAACGATTAGGAGAAAAAGAGCATATTTATGGTCTCGGGTAGCCTGTAAAATCTTGATGCTTAGTTGATTATTATGCCCAAATCCAAGGCTTCACCTGTTTTCCTAATGGCTCTCCAGGCTGCAGTCATCTGGGGTTTTTCTCTATCCCCAATGCTGTGTCATCTTCATGATTGCCTTTTTTTTTTGTCTGTAATACCTTTTGTTTATAAGTAAGAATGGATAGATTCTTATAGATATGCTGATTAAGAAATTGTTTTCCCATCCCCATCTCTAATATTCCCTGCTCAGGAAGGCAGATTGGAGTAGATAGAGGGAGGGAGGGAGAGATTGTTCTCCAGTAGTGAATTTTTAGTACTGGTCGTTTAGGGCAGTACTTACTGGGTTTGCCTCTCTTGCTTTGGCCTCATAAACAGCCTCATATTCTGCTTGTCTGGTGTTTCTGTGAAGGGAGAGGAAGAATCTGAGCCCATCTACATTGATTAATTTTATTGTCGAAATTTCCTGTGTTGAAAGGTGCTGCCAACATAGCAATTGTGATAATAGGTAGTGTTAGTGAAGCTCAGCATTATGAGAAAGCCACTTCAGCGTAGCACAGTTCCCGACTGCTGCCGTGACCTGAAAAACTCAGAAATTCTGAAACTTTCCACAAAAAAACAGATGTGGGAAACAATATTAGTTAGAAATCAAAGGTGCCCGAAAATACCCAAGTGTGTGTTCATCCCATGGAAATAATGGACATGAGGGTTTTCTGAGACCCTCCTGGAGCCTCTCTCAAGGGATCATTATATAGATTTGATTTGATTTGATTTGATTGTACAGATTTGATACTGGGCACCTTAACTAGATCATTTTTCAAGGAAGTTCTGCTTTTAAAATTGTTTCATAAGGAGGGTTTTATTTTAAAAGCAGCAATTAAACCGTTCCTACTCAAAATCTGCCCTCTTCTACTATGTTTATTACTGAATGTGGTCATTAGATTTTTTTTTTTTCCAGAAGTTTTATTTTTAGCACGTATGGTTTCGTGTCCTTTTCTTAATCTAAAAACCAGCTCCGAAGCGAAGAGTCCAGGAACTGGTTACATGCAGCCCCCTCTGCCGGCTCGGTCAGAAAGTGCCAAAACCCATCTTTCTGATCCTGCTTGACGTTCTGCTGCCTTGGGTGCCGCTTTGTTGGTAGAGCCCCAACCAAGCTGGTCCTGCACAAAAACTGTTCCTTCACTTTTGCTTCGGTTTAAGCGGTGGGGCACTCCGGTAAACCTTTGCTCCCAGAAGAGCGGGAGGTGTCTTGGCGTGCTTCTCGGGGAGCAGTGGAATCCAGTCAAGAACATACAGAAGGAGGAAAACGTGGTTGTCTTGTCTCTGAAGTCTTCTCTAGCCTTTTATTCTGTGCCCATGGTTGTGGAAGTCTGCTGGTCTCTCGGAAAAGATGAGTGTATGAGGGAAATGGTTTGCACTGTCACTTTTTAGGAGACTTCATTTCAACCTCTTCTGCTCTTCTTAATACCTAAACTTAAGGTGAATGTTCCCCCCCAAACAGTGGCAAAACTGAGGGCCGGGAAACATCCCTTTTCTTTTGCAAATACAGTACTTCATTTCCATGCATCAAGTCTGCCCCTAAACCTTTTTGCAGTGCTAATAAATTCTTGCCGAAAGCTGCCCCTCTGCTTTTCAGGGACGGATAGACATGATAAGCTGAAATCCGCTGCTGAACTTTGCTACACACAAAAAATCTGGCAGCGATATGAAATCTGGGGTTGCCTGTTGCTCACTGTTGCTGTTTGTGTGTTTGGTGGTGGATGTCTTCGGGTTATCTGAAACTGCTTCACCTTTTCCTTCAGCAAGCTTTGGAGTAAACAAGTTGCAAAGCCAGTTTTGCAGTTCGTTCCTGTAGAAAATATTGTAACGGATTCCAGTAGGGAGGGAGGTGAAACAAGTAGTAAAAAAAAAAAAGCTGTAAACTACTATTTTCAAGTCAACTCTTTCTGGTCTTCAAAAATTAATATGAAGAGAACTTATCTAGTATATTCCACAAAGTAGTGTTGTAGTTCACACCTAAAAACTTGGCCTGTTCCATGTTTGTGTTGTATGTATATATACACGTTGAAAAGGGGACGCTGCGATAAAATCAGTTCCTATATTCCTCAATTAAATCAGGATCTTGTAATGCTGTATTGTAAGAAAACAGGCGGGTTGAGGAAAAAAAGACTTTATAATGAGATTATTTATTTCTATAACCATGAGGTTGAAAAGAAAAATAAATCAAGGAAAAGAAGAAAATCGTTTGGCAGAACCAAAGGAAGCGTGAGCTGAGAAAAACAAGCATTACTCTGAACTTTTATGCAGAAGTTTAAACTCAACTTGTAGTTAGTGGAAAAGCAAATCTTTACTTGGCTACGTAGCATATAACTGGGGTGGAAACCTTATAGATTTTTGTTGCACGAAGGGGAGGTGGGTGGAAGCAGGATAGCCATGATCATGGAGAGACTGGGCTGCACCGCACCCCGGGTGTGTCTCTAACTGTACCTCTGGATAAATTGATGATTGTGTCTTTCTTACCTTTGTAATCTTAATGTCAATTAAAGACTGTGTCAGCCTGCAAGCATCTTGTAAAGCGGCAGATAGCGACAAAAGCTGCTTCTCCTAAAGCTGATGCTGTGTGTGCCATCCGTAACCGCGCTGGTTGTGTCACGCCAATGCCTTCGCCCGCACGAGACGTCGGAAAGGCAAGGTGGTGAGAAGCAGTTGCATTGTTGGCACTCGGGCCATGGCTAATGACTCGTGTTGCCACCTTCTCCTGGTCACGCTGCCGAGTGCCTCAGCCAGGGCTGAGCCCCCTGTGCACTGCGCTTGGGGCTGGCTGCAGGCAGCGCAGCCTGGGGAGGGCATGCTGCCCAGTGCCCCGCTCTCCCCGGGGTTACTGGCCAGGGTTGGTGCAGCAGCAGCGAGGGAAGGCTTGGCGGGGCCTTGGCTCCTCAGAGTTGCAGTTTAAGATGGAATTGGTTGGCTGAGCTGTGCAGTTGTTTCTTATTGCCAGCGTGTCTTCAAGAGCAGGGGAGGGAGCATCCCAGTACCACTTTCCCAAATGATCTCTCTCTTTCAAGAATGACATCTTGCATACTTTATAAATGAGAAAAGACTTTTGGTTCCTTTCACTTTCCAAGTATGGATTAATGCAAACTGTATTTTTTTTTCCTTGTATTCCTCTGGTGATGGCTGAACATGCTCTAATTCCTCTGTCGAGACTCGCTGCCCTCGTACATTCTGTTACCTCCAACAGAGCCCCTTGACTGTCGGGGCTGGGGAAATGTCTATAGACAGCACTACAAGAGTAGTGCTTGTTTTTTCTCAGCTCACGCTCCCTTTGGTTCTGCTAAACTATGTTCTTCTTATCCTTTATTTATTTTTCTTTTCAACCTCATGGTTATAGAACTATCGATGAAAAAGAACATTCCTGTTCAGAGAAGAAAAATACAAGTCCACCTTGTCATTGCATTATCAGTGCAGAGAGAAAGACCTTACTGATGCAGATATAAGTCAGTAGTTTTATTGTCTTTGAAGCTAGAAAGATCAAAAAGCAGAAGTGGGGGGTTTACAGCTGATGTTTGGAATGAGGGTTGCACTGGCTGCCAGCCCTGGGTGGCCACTGGAAATGGGAGAAAGAGAAAAAAATGTGGAGATTTGGAAGGGGAAAGAAGAGAACAAATCAAGTTGGGAGAAATTGTTTGTTAAGATTAGGCAAGAATAATAATACTTTTAAAAAAATAATTTGTCTTCAAATTTGTTGGGTTACTTTTATGTTCTTCTGTGAAAGCAATTATACCAAAGAGTTGAAGAGAGAAATGAGATGTGAGAGAAAGTGAAAAGTTCAGAAACGGGAGAAGAAATGCTAGAAACTCCCAGGAGTAAACTTAAGAAAGTATTTACTTCTTAGTGGTATCCTTAGCTGTGAACACTTCAGAGGAAGATGGTGAGAATCTCTCCAGTTTCCATCCATTTTCACTGTGGTGAGGAAATACCTCTGCTAAGAAATACGAAGTAGCTTGAAAATAAAACTGCTTCACACAAACACTTGGTGGGACAAATGAAATGGTGTAAATCGGGGATTCGGGGGGGATTTGCTGGCTCCCAGGAGCGGGTTTCACACTGCGAACAACTTCCCGCTTTACTTTAGGAAGCAGCAGAAGCCGCAGAAAAATGGTGCCGTGTTTACGTTCGCGTTGCTCGTTCTTGGGGCAGAGCTGGGGATTCAAAGCGTTCGAAGCAAAAACCACCCAGCAAACTTAACTGTTTTATTTGGACTCTCCCACATCTCTGAAGGTCGCTGCTCAGCTCTCTGGCGTAGCTCGTTTTGCATTCCTCCGTGGAAAGCAGGCTTGAGCTATAATTACACAGAAATGTTTATGCTGATTTCATAGATAGTAATTTTGGGTTTGGGGGAAGTTAGATCCTACCCCTGGATTTCTGGAATATTTGGAAGTGAACTTCTAAAGAACCAGAAGCCATTACCTGTTTTGCGTGGCCCTTTTGTTCTTGGTGCCCTTGGGAACGTTTCACAGCTAACCTTGACAGCCAGAAAATGTCCCCGTGAAGACCTGCGGTGTGCTGGGCTGCGGTGGCAAGGGAAGAGAGACCCTGGAGGTAGAGCAGTGAGAGAGCGGGACAGAAGGAGGGAGAGAATGTAACGCTGAATGTGTATTTTATCAAAAACAATTTCGTACCCACCGGGAGCGAGGAAGCAATAAAAGTAATACTTTAAGTAGTGCTAACATAATCTAAGTGCAGATAGTTACCTACCATCTGTTTTTCAATAAGTAGCTATTATGCTAATTTCTGTTTCAACGCGCAACAATTACAGCGCGGTAGTATTCCTGGGATACTCAACAGCTGTTGCCTTTGAAGGTTTTATTTATCTTCCTGAAGTGCAACAATCTGAGTTTCGCTCCGCTTGAAAGTGTTAGGTTTTCGATGGAAAATCGGGGCCCGTTGAAATGCAAACTCGGGTCGCGTCTCGGCCGCAGTCTTCGGCGGTCGGCTGCGTCAGGATTCTGCCTTCCCTGGAACCCGTGGTGCAGAAGTCGGTGCCGCGAAGGATACCTGGGCAGGGCAGGGATTGGAAATGCTTCCGTGGTTGCACGGAAGGTGTTCCCGGCGCTTCGAGGGGGCTCCGTTGGCGGATAGATCGACACAAACGGATCCTGCTCGGCAGCGTCGCTCCTGGAGCCGAGCGGCTTTGGCTGAGGAGTTGACTTGGGAGACGAGAGAGCCAAGATGAATTCTCAGTCCTCCAAAAGTAAGCAGTACAATTTCCCTACAATCATAACCAGCCCAAGGAAATTAGATCTCTAAGTGGGTTGAATCTGATTTAGTAATAAGTCAATTTAATCACTAATGACTTCAAACGTGGATTTTACAAGGTGATCAATGGCAGTGTAACAATGATCGATCAATAGCCTTGCGTTTAATTGGATTTTTATGGGTGTAATATAGTTTTTCAGAATTAATGTACCGTTGCATTGCTTTGTTACTCTTTTAACTCATTTTTTTGGAAGAAATGATGCTTCAAAATGCTAATTAGTCTCTGAAATGTTGTTTTAAGGGCACATTAATAAAAATTAAAATGAAAAATTAAATGCTTGCTTTTAGTAATTGAATTTCTGATTTTGATTGAGTTACTTGGCCATGTGTTTTTAAAAACTGTATCTACACAGGGGGCAAAAGCCCCACGTTCTTCATATTTCATGGCAACGAGAAGACAAAAATATCAAAGAGTAAGAAGGAGCATTTAGTGGTCTGAATACGAATCCTGAGTAGCTGAGTAACTCCCCTTCCTCAGCAGTTTGACATAGTAATCTTCCCTTGAAGTAATCTCCTTGTCCCATGTGTCCTGCTTTAATCTATCAGTATTTCTGCAGTGTGCAGCAAGAAATTGATTTTCAGTAATTTTAATGGCTGAATAACTGGTCCTGTCCCAGAGTGTTTTTTCACATTTGCAGTGGCCAACGTGGTAACTGAAGTCAGTGTTCTGGATAATAGGTTTCATTAGTTTTGATGCCTGAGGTAAAAAAGCAGTAGGTGGGAATAAAGACTGTTTTTGATGTCTAGACGTTCATTTCAGCTGTTGCTGCAATATGATACATTAAAAGGAAATATGTAACATAGCTCTGAGGAAATATGTATTCTTTGAAACTAATTCTACTTTTAAACTGCACAAGGCGGTGTGACCTGAATTATTAAAATGTGGATGGCTGAATTTCTTAAAGGTATAACTATCTCTGCAATGCTGACACAGTCTCAACTTGCTTTCTCTCCTTCCTTCCCCTGTTTCTTTTAAGTAAAATATGTCAGTTTGGTCACTGAAGCAGAACAGAGATCTTATTATCTTTCCAGTATCTCTGCTGGGAGACCTAAAATTATTGAAGTATTTGCTTTGATATTTTGCTGTGACTTCTCTCCTTGAAATTTTTATAATGGTTCTTTTTTTTTTGAGAACATGGCTGGCTTCATAAAAATTGTTGGACACTTTGAAGGCCTTAATATCTCTGACTTGAAAATAAAAAAAGACCCCAAGTCAACTAAGCTGCTCATTAATGTATGTTTAAATTATAAATTCCCAGTGTAAGTCTAAATTATTGTAGTTGCCTTTAATTCTTTTAACATCCAATCTATAAGGATAAACTTAAAAATGAGCACAAATGTTTTTTCTTTTTTTTTGTTTTTTTTGAACCTATGCAAACAAAAGGATAACAAACACTTAAAAACTTTAAGTGTGAAGGCTACTGATTTATTCCCATTGTGTATGGGGACTAGCACCTCAGTCAGAACCCATTATGAGAAGTGTCAAACAGACCTTTTATGTTGCTTTTGAATGCTCTGCTAATGATATCTTGGCAATGAGAAAATAAGAAGTATTTTCTCTGTGGAAGATTTGTTTGTACTTGAGAAACACTGCGTCGTATTCGTTTTCAGGTGTGAAGGTAAGAGGGGTTTTTACCTTTTTCCTGTACACACTTGTATGTTGGATAATGGTAATAGGCATGTACTCAGCTGCAACAGTAACTTTTATTTTTACTACACCGTGTCCTGCCAGCTGACATAGGCTTATTTTTTTGCTGTTGAATCTGTTAAAACATTGCTTTGGTGTTTTATTAACTTTCCATGAACATTTTAATGACCCTTTGTGTTTTCACTCTTTGATAGATTGAAACAGTGATGCCTCTTCAGATAAACGAATAGAATTGCTTACATAAAGACAGCCTTGATAGAGCCAGTTTATTCTTCTTTCCCCTTTTTGAAAGATGCTGAAAATGTCACATTTCTTTTTGGCTCCATATGCTTCTCTAGTGCTCTCTGTCTCCACGGGGTTTGAGGAGCGTGTACCAAGAGTGACATAGGGAGGGCAGTTAGACTGTCTCCACTAAGCACTTGATCTCTGCTCTCAACTCCAATTCTATCATGTGGCCTCATCTTCTTGATTTTTTCCAAGAATCCAGGTTTTTAAGAACAAGGTATTAATAGACTTAGTTGCTTATTGTGAGAGGTGATTTCATTAAAAAAACAACCCGACAGAACACACGTAGTAGTTGTGGGGTTTTTTTTTTGGTGAGAAATGTGATGAAGTTGTCCCTTGATTGCAGGACAAACGGTGAGAAGGGGGTGAACTGCCTGTTTGACAGGCAAGTCAATGCCAAGGGTTGTCACCCTTGACTTCTCTGGAATGTACACATGCTTAGATAAGGTAGTTAGCGTAGACAGATGGAAAAAAAAAATTATATATATATACACACACAGGTAGAGAAATATATCTCTATCCATATAAATGTATTAGAGTAGAGGATTGGGCAGATCACGCAGGTGAGAAGGAGCTTGGACTCCTGGAAGTCATCCAGTCTGACAGCCTACTCAGAATGGGATTGCTGCAAACAACGGGTTGGATTACTGATGGCTTTCTCTGCCCAGCTGCTTGCTAGGGGTGACCCACAGTTTTGTCCCATCCTCTTTGCTGCCTCTCCAAACCTCTTGTCTCCTCTCTGACATCTGTGGAAGAAGTAGTATCTACCTGCTCTATCATCCTCTTTCTTGTAGTAAAATTTAGTTTTTACTTGCTTCTTCCTCTAGAAGTTTGTTCTGTTGAAGATGGCTTTCACAGCTGTTGGAAAGTGTCACGTTTGTTGCCTCTAAAGAGAAATATTTCACCTCAAGTAACAGAAAATACCTTCAGGACAGGATATAGGTGCCTGGCATAAGCATGTTTCCAAACCCGTGCAGCCACCTGCTTTCTGTTAGCTGAGTGTCTGAAAATGCTGAAAGGCTGATGAGGGCTTGGGCGGAAAGCGTTGAGTGTTAAAAGCATTACAAATCATTCTGTAGACAGATGGAGTCTAACAGTTATTTCTTAGTCTTCAATTTTCTATATGGGATTTAAAATAGTCCCCAAAAATCTAAGCTCTGGTTACACTGTTCGCGTGAGGAACGTGGCAGTTTACAGGGACAGTCTAATCCCTAGTGTTGTGCCAGGTTTTCCTAGTGGTCACCGTTTGCATTTTGAAGTTGGAACTTGCTCCAGTTATTTAATCCCTTTTTTTGGAGGCTGGATCAGGAAGCCAAAGATCAGGGAGGGAGTGAAATGCTGCAGTTGTAATTCCCTCCCCCATTTTTATCCCAACAGCCATAGATACATACTCTTAATTGAGATGAACATTTTTAGTGGGATAAAGAAGTATTAGAGGTAATTACAGTAAGTATAGTGCATTAATATATCTGGGAACCAAAGGCATTATTTATTATAGGAAAATGGTTATGAAGCTGTCTTACGATATACTTAGAGTTAAATTTAATAAGGAAATGATTTTATTTCCATTTTATATATAATTTATGTGAATGCCACGTAATAAGAAAACCAATTTGGAAAATGAGACTACTGAGGGATGATACCACTGCAGACTTTGCCCTTTTCCCTGCCCCATTCAACCGCTGCTCCTCGGCCAGTCTGATCTCAGCGGCAGACTTGACCCTGGGGACTTAGCTACAGGGACCTTCACCATCAGGTTAGTGCTGCTTTTTCCTGCTGTTCCGAGGCTGTGGGACATTCCCACACACAGCTGCTCCTTCCTCGGGCTGCAGGGTGACCATCAGTACAGCAGTGCTGGTGTGGAGGGGGGCAGCGCTGCTGAGTCCCATTCCCTCCTTTCAAGCCCCTTCTGCTGAGATCCACTGGGGCTTTCATGTCACACCAGTCCTGGGGAGAGGCTCTGCGTTGGAATAGGGTGGTAGAGCCCAAAGAGGGGGCTGTGCCAGTCGCAGCTAAGCAGGGAGAAAGAATGCGGGTAATGTCCAGTACATAAAGAATTAGGCGTTAAAATTATTCCAGCTCTACAGAGTATTACCATATAAACCCAGCGTAAAGCACTGTGGTCTGATCTTACTTCCTCTGGAGGCAGTGGCAAAATTACGTTTGCAGAAAATAATTCTGAGGGGTGATAACAAGCCGTTCTTTAATGGGGTCCCTTGAATTTGTTGTGCGTACTTGGGAGCAGGTAGTGAGTTATGGTGGAGAACATCAGAACTGACTGTGGGAAATTTCCTGTAAAACCATGGAACAGATTCTTGTCTCTCCAGTTTTACATGAAGTTTTTAACGCAAGGACAATGCTGACTCCTGGCACCGGTGCTCTGATAGGATCAGGGTGAAACACAAGAAGAGCTCAGTGCTGTGTAATAGGGAATTTCTTGTGACTTTTACAGATTCTCTCCATTTCATGACAGTGTCTAAAAATTGGAATTTTAATGTAAATGTGAGGTTTTCACAGAGGTGAACTCAGGTGTGGTCTCTCTCACACTGTAATCTATAACCGTTGACGTATTTGAGAACTGTGTAGGTTTTAAGTGCAAGACTGTATTGGTCTTGCAGTTTCTTAGGCTTCAGTAGTTCTGAACTATATAGAATTTATACATCATATAATTCTGGAAATGTATGGAGATTCCGAAGTTTAAGAATACTCTTTTAAAGGGGAAATCTGAAGCCGTGTGAAGCTCTAGCTAGTGAGCACCTATGGCACATTCCACACTCGGTGTCAGTAAAGTTTTGCAAGCATTAAAGAGGCCTTTAATGGTTTTATAGGGAAAGGTATTTGGCTCATGCTCGTGCCCAAAAGCAGGAGCCTGCTTTTTCATTCTTCTGAGGGAAGTAGCTGTGCTATTCAGCAAGGTGATTTAGGTACTACAGCCCTGGCTTTTTCATCCTGTACAAGCAGAGAGACTCCGTTACCAGCATTAGCATATCACAACATTCCGCGTTCAGAAACACGTGCCTCTTCTGGTTTGAGGTGCTCTGAGTTACAGTTCCTGGGAAAACCAGCGGAGTGCTGAACAATGCTGGGTTTGAGGCTTTGAAGCTGTAGCTGAAGACTGCTGCCAGTATTAGTATTTTTTCGTACAGCAGAAACTCCTTAGAAGCTTTACTTTAAACATGATTGTAGAATAAGCTACACTTAGATAATAACTTCTGCATGATAGACGTGCTGTTGGATGGTTTCATCCCTTAAATTGGCCAAGGAGAGTGTGAAGTATTCAGTTCTTCAGATGCTGTAGAATTTTCTGTTTCCATTTCTGAAGATCTGCAGAGTATTCCTGCAAAATTGAAGTGACAGGACTCGGACAATTAACAAATTCTTACTCCTTGACGAAGTTTTTTAATCATCTGTTTTTACTCTGCAGCTGAGATTGCAGCTTCTGGCTGAATAAGACTGAGAATCTGGTACAAGCATACCAAAAATAGTTCTACTCTTAGCGGTTTTATCACCCAAAAGCAAGGGAGTTAAGGACAGCAGACATTTCTGAGGTTGCCTATCCTTCAGGTACTCATTACGGTGACTAGTTCGTGCTGCACTCCACCATGAGGGATTAAGAGATTGATTTTTTTATTTAACTCTGAAAAATTTCTGCCGTTCGGTACTGAGTTTACAGTTTTAACGTTGGAACGCTCAACTGCTGTGTATTTGATATGCTTGCTGTCTATTGCTTAAACTACAATACTTGGTTAGTACAAGGGAGGGATTTCACTGGAGAGTAACACTGAGGTTCAGGGTAGTTGTTTAATGTTGTTTACATTATGTAAATTGATTTTACACCTTTAATGATTCACTTTGTTTCTTGATTGTCTTCGTCTCTGGTTGGGTTTTAAAGGTTCACAGCAAAGAAAAATCATTAATTCCTCACCCCCTTACTGTAAAATTGAATGCTTGATCAAATGTGTTTGCTTTTATACTTTTGTGCCTTGGGTTTTTTAATTCAAAGTTGTTGGGTTCAGCAAGTAAAGATTAAAGCTACGTTGGCAATATAGGTAATAGGTGAAACAGTTTGATGAAACACGCTACTGTTGAAAATGAAAGCTGTTGGAGTTAATGTTTTGTGTAAAAGTTTGTATTGCCCTCTTCTGAGCTTGTTGACCTTTTGTTTTTGTAGTGGTGGAAGAAGGATTGTGGGAGAATGGACTTTCCTATGAGTGTAGGACCCTGCTCTTCAAAGCAATTCATAACCTTCTGGAAAGGTAAGAAAAATATTGCACTCAAATACTTCATTTTGATAGTTAAAGTAATGCAGGATACTTACAGACCATTTATTTTATTACTGATCTTAAACTATAGTATTTTAGAAGTAGAACATTAGTGCAAAAAATGCAGGATACAGATGGATCTCTTAAGTCGTTGACTCTGGTAATGTAGCACAAAATTCTGTGCAGACTAATTGAAAGCTCATAGGATGAATAATGGGGGTATCTATTTCTGCCTGTGTTCTTGTTGCAGAACTGTTTCAAAAGCAAAAAAAAAAAAAAGGAGGTAAATTTCACCTTCTTGGAGTGCTTACAGAGAAAAATTGTATCTGACCTCCAGCCTCTTAGATTTATTTTAAAGGTTAAATTTTGTGCACAGTATTCAGGGTGGAGTTTGACAGTTCCTGGCTCTGACAGGCCTAATGTATCCTAGTATTGCTTTCCTTTCTCTTGAACATATCTATATGTATATATTTGTGTGTGTGTGTATATATATATGACTGGACTGCAAAGTTATTCTGTGATTATTTCAGACACTTCCAGCTTCTTCATCTTAATCCAGCTGTCAACTCTTAAGCTTCCTCAAGATTATCTTGTTATTAGTCCTTCAGTGTATACCATTGCATCTTGGACCGCTGCATTTTATTCCTTCTCTCTTACTGCAGTTCTTCAGGTCATCATGACCTCCCTGCATTATACTTCAGTTCTTCTTTTGACAAATTTGGATGTCTTACCAGAATTAAGTGTCATTAGGCTATTCCTGCTTTTTCTGACTTTATAATAATAATAAGGACAACAAAATACAATGCACCTCTCCCATACCTTCATGTTACTCTAATTATGCAGAAGGTAGTGTTGGATAATTTTTTTTTTCTTTCAAAAAATAATCTTATTTAGAATACTTTAATTTTGTCTCATTTAATATCCTGTTTGTTTTGAGGTAGATTTACTGGTAATCAGGTTTTCATTATGCTCCTGGCGTTGTGTTTCTGTGAGTGTAGTAAGTGTCCCCTTGACTGTTAGTTACCTGTCCATACCTGCTTGCAAGTGAAGTGTGAATGGGTACCTAGGTGCATGTACACAGGTACAAGGACTAGTAGTTTTCTTTCCTATTTTCTATCTCATCAGTCTTTTTAGGAGACTTTTACCTAAGTAATAGACTATTAGAGTGAATAAAAGCATAAAAATGAAATTCCCAGTCTAGAATATTTACTAGGGGTTTTTGTAGCTTTGCAGTATAGAAGGGGAAAATAGTTTTATAGATGTTTATTAATCCCTGGTACCCATCCAGCTGGCCTTTAAGTGTAACTCCTAGTGACTGTTTTTATTTGTTGGACCTTTTTGTGCTTGTCAAGTATATTTTTGTTGTTGTTTGGGGTTTTTTTGTTAAATATCTTAACTGAAGTCAGTTGGCAGAGTTAGCAGAATTATTCTGTCCAGGTGTGACTGAAAAGTCTTCAGAGCTCTTTTTCTTTCAGCTACAGTCTTTGCAACACAGTTGGTCAATGCACAGCAGGTGTTTTCTGAGAGCCTCATGTCACATCACAGTAAGCTTTATCTGCCTGGTGCCACAGTCTCAGCCTCTCACCTTTGGAAACATGGGTCTCACTGCTCTCCTGCCATGTGCCAACAGCAGCTTGGAGCTCTGCAACTCAGCTTGCCATACCAGGTCTTAGGTTAACATCATAATTATTTCATTAGAAATCATAGAATCATAGATTAGCAGGTTGCAGGGACCTCAGGGATTGTCTGGTCCAACCTTTCTTGGGAAGGAGCACAGTCCAGATGTTACGGCCCAGCACCCCGTCCAGTGTTGGGTTCTCCACCACTTCCATGGAGAGATTACTCCAGTGGCTGAGTGTTCTCACTCTGAAAATTTTTCTTCTTGTGTCTAATCGGAATCTCTCTGGAAGTAACTTGTACCCATTGCCCCTCATCTTTCGCATGGGATTCCTTGTCAAAAGGGAGCCTCCATCTCCTTTGGAGCCATCCCTTAAATTCTGGAAAATGTTGACCAGGTCTCCCCTAAGCCGCCTTTTCTCAAGGCTGAACAAACCTAATTGTCTCAGCCTTTCCTGCTAGATCAGCCTCCCCGTCCCCTGATGATCTTTGTGGCCCTCCTGGGCCCTCTCCCACCTGTCGACATCTTTTGTATGTGGCAGGGGCCAAAACAGAACCCCAGTGTTCAGCTGCGGCCTGACCAGCACAGAGTAGGGTGGGAAATGATAACAGTAAGTCTGTAGCCTTTATTAAAAATAGAAGTAACACTTTCAATAACGACACATTTTATCCTGTGTTTAGCAAAAGATTGATGACTGAAGAAGTCGTCTTTAATTTCTTTTTGATCTTATGAGGAAGCAACAGGGCTGTTGCCTGTGCCTGAAGTCTTGCTGGGGGTGTTTTTGGTTTATTTTGCAGTTGGCAAAGGAGACCTTTTCTTCTCTTGTGCCCCACCAAGGTGTGATTTCCTTGGCAGGGCAGCTGGGTCTCCGTGAGCAGCCACAGCTGTGGGCAAGCTGTGGGCCGGGAGGAGGCGGTGCCAGCTGCCTCGTGCCGGTCAGAACTGGTTCGGTCTCCCCACGCATCTCCCGCCAGCCACAGGGCCCACAGCTCTGGGGCTCGGCCGCACCCAGGGCAGAGGGCAGGAGATGGTGAACTGTGGGCATAAAAAGCTGTGGTGGCGGGAAGCCCTGGTGGAGGTGACCCCTGCCGCCTCCTCCAGCCCTCCCCTCAGCGAGGAGCTGGTGGGGGCGGGTGAGACCTGCGGGGAAAATAGAATCAGAAAATTACAGAATTGTTCTGGCTGGAGAAGACCTTTCAGATCATCGAGTCCAAGCGTTCACCCAGCAGAAATTGCTCCTCAGGTCCAAGCTAAACCTCCCCTGGCGCAGCTTGAGGCCATTTTCTCTTGTGCTGTTGCTTATTCCGTCGGAGAAGAACCACACCTGGCACCAGCCTCCTGTCAGGGAATTGCAAAACACTGAAAGTTGTGAGTAGGAAGAAGGGAGAAGAGCTGCTTGTGTTTGACTTAACTCTGGGAAGGGCAAAACCGGGCATTTAAGGTATTTACACAATTGTTGATGTTCTTGTTTTTCACACACCTCCCCCCCCACCCCTTAGTGGTCAGAAGTTTATGTTAATTAGCAATTTAGAAGATCTGAGTAAATAACCCTGAAATTATTGTGGTGTTATTTCATAATCATTGGTGTGCCCTTGTTGGGTCACTTTTTTAATAGAAAAATCAGAAATATGACAAGTCAAGTGACAGTTGAATGCTCAAACAGCTGCACTGCCTTGGAAGAAAATCTCACTCAGCCCAAAGTAGAGAAACAAGCCAAGGAGTTCAGAGTGTTTTATGCCTTTATTTCATATGATTAAATAACTGCTTTAAAGTGTGTACTTACTTGTGATTTTATGACCAGATTTTTTTTTGTTTTAGTGGAAGTTCATTGTTGGAGCTTACTGCTTAAGACTGGTTACCACCGAGTGCTTAGATGGCAAAAATAAGGTCACACTGTCATTATTTGTTCACCCGGCTGAAACTCTGAGATCACCTTTCTGCAGTCATGGTTCCCATTTCATATGGGATTATACCTTAAATAACCTGTGATTTAGTTCAGCACGTGAGGGTTGGCTGATGTTTAATGCCAAGTCTACCTATGAAGGCATTTTCTTTTTCTGGGAAAGTAGCATTAGTTTGAGGCAGTGAAAGCTGCCATCATGAGAATGTGGCATTGAAGTGTGCATGTGATGGGGGAGAGTTTATTACATTTTTTGCTAGTACTGATTATTTTCTTTAGGGATCTGATGTGAACTTCACAGACTTCCTTTTGTTTGGATAAAGTGCACTGACACTGACAGACTTTCTCTGATAGCAAATATTTCCTAGGGAAGCAGTTGCTGAAGCGTAGGGTGGGGGTTTTTTTCCCCACCATTGTAAGAGCAGTGTCTTTAGATCTCCTGGTTTAGCTTTCATATTCAGTTCAAGATACTTAGGTATTCAACTGAGCTGGATTCTTTTTAATTGAGAAAGTGCTGGTAGAATTTTCTTCAGAGTAGCTTTAATTTAGGAAAACCCTGCCAAGTTTATACAGCAGAATTATGAGTGTATTAGGAAATGGATAACATGCAACATAGATACTATGTCTCCTAGGTGTGCTTTTGAAGTATAGGTCACACAGTTTTTCTGAACCCCACAGAATGTACTTTCCCAGAAAATCTCTTGTGATTTTTAGTTTTTGTGTTGGTTTTGGCTAATCTCTACCAACTGCTATAGAAATAAACTGTTGGAAAGCTTTGAGGAATGGAGAAGTATAGTTCTTCCACCTAAATAAAGAAATACTGCTTAGACATGAAATGTGTAGTGAGAGCTCACGTATTGGTCATGCTTGTAAATAAAGCAACAAGTTTTTCAGAGTTTTTGAAACATGATTATTTACCTTACTGAAAAATACTCCCATCATATTACCACAAATTTCTGTATGTGATCCCTCGGGCAGTATGTTCAATGTTTAATGTATGAAGCATTCTTAAAGGATGTTGGCATATTGCTGCTGCAATTCATCTCTGCAGGTGGACATAGAAAGGCACCAAGTGCTTCTTAGCTTGGCAACCTCAAGTGGTTATTGTTCACTTAGCATCCTCACTGTTAGTTTTGTGGATTTGTTTGGTTGGGGTTTTTGTTGTTGTTGGTTTTGTTTGTGATGGTTTTGCTTTGTTGGGTTTTTTGTTAGTTTTTTGTTGGTTGGTTTTTGGTTGGTTGGTTTTTTTAAAGCCACAGAATATGCAGTTTCTTTAAAGAAATTCTGTGCTTCTGAAGGGACCATGGAAAATGGGTAACTTCCTGCTCTAAATTTAGTGACATGGGAGTATGTTGGAGTGAGGTTTTTGGAGAGTGGAAACAGTAATTACGGAAGTTTCAACACCTGAAATCATGCTGTGGATCATGTGAAGGAAAAATGGTTCATTGTTAATATTTGCTTAATACAGTTTCCTGTCATTCACGTACTGTACTATGCCATTTACATGCCAAAAATACAGAAATGCATATTCTTCATCATGAATTCTGAAGGGAACACTGTATAGGAAAGAATCAGTGCTATCAATTGTCTTTGCTCAAGAAGAGGAGTTTGAAAAATAGGACGATGGATCATTCAGCAAAAAGAGTAGCGTGGAGCAGAAAGGATTCTGACAGAGATGAGAGAAAAGTGCATATGTGAAGATCAGTGTCAGTGACAGCATCATGAAACTGGACAGTGATTCTCTATGACTAGTGTGGGAAAATGGAAAGTGGCAAAGTTACATGGAACCCAAAAGCTACAAAGTTGATTTCAATATGATGGAAATTCAGCTGCTTAATCCCTTAGATTTACTGTCTTCAAAGACTGCTTTTAATTACATCTCAAGATGTGACTAGTAATTGTTGCTGTAATTATTTTCTAGGTGCTTGATGGATAAAAACTTCGTAAGAATTGGAAAATGGTTCATAAGACCCTATGACAAGGATGAGAAGCCTGTTAATAAAAGGTAAGGTGATCTCTCTATCAAGTACTGTTCCTGGCAGTGTTGTTATATACATGATGGTTATTTGATGCTGCATTTTGGTGGGAGTTTTTCCACTTCTTTTAACACGTAGCAAGTAAAAAGACAGACGCTATTCATGTCGGTAATACACAGAAAGCAATTAAGTAGTTTCTCAGGTCTTGTTTTGATAATTGAAGATAAGAAGGTGAGGTTGTTATTTATCCCTTAAGTCCACAAAAATACCAGTTTTTATTAATACATCTTTTGAATTGCATCTGCCTGTTTCTCTCGTTATACAACAGAATTCCAGGTAGTTAAATGATTTGAATCATTTGTTCACGGTACACTTGACTCCATCCTGACATTTTAAGCTGTAAAAGAAGTAGTATATAGATTTACTTCTATATTTTCTTTAAAGATGGCAGCATTGAGATACAGCTTTCACTGATTAGGCAGTGACAAATCAGACCTGGAGATCTGATTAATACGCTTCTCTTGCAGCAGCGTAACCGTGGAAAAGGGCTGTAGCTGTCTCCACTTGCTCACTGCTATTTCCTCTCCTAGCTCTAAAGGTTACAATGTTCTCAGATCTTCTGGTACTTGCATTTATAGTCATCCGCTAAACAAGTTCTGTCAAAAATAATCTGAGTTAAGCTGAAACACAGATTTTCTAACGGGAATCATTTTGACAGAACTGGGTTAGGAAGTGACTAAACATGCAGTTATGCTGGAAGATTTGAAGGTAATGAGCAAGTGGAGATGAAGTGGGGTGGCAACTTCTTCATCCAGCATAGCTGCAGTCACTACAGTGTGTCTGATGGCAGCTGTAGGTACAGGTGGAAATCATGCTGTAGATCATACACACTTTCTCCCTCTCATCTCTTTATCTCCCTGCGTTGTCTTAACAACAGAAATGTCTTACCTCTGTTACAGTCTAATACTGCAGACAGTTGGCTGAATTTTGTAACAGACTTTGTGTTAACCAGGTATTTTCAAACAGCGTTTGTTTTTTAAGATAGAATGCAGTAATTTAAACATGCATTTGTCTCCTTTCTAAAGCCAGGAAGCATTAACTTAGCATGGTGATATCTCTTTTTTTGCTATTTACTCCTTGTGGCTAAGTGGACTTACACACTGTGTATGTGTGACCTTTGATTCCACATTTATCTAACGGTAAAAAGCCTTTGAAAGGTCCGGGTTTTTTCCATACCTTTTCCATGTCCTGCCTGTACAAACCCACCTTCCTCTCCTGTGTTTTCTCTGCTGCTTTTATGATCACACCAAGACCCAGTTGAGTTTTCTGGAAGATTAATTCTCTAAAGTGACATAAGTAGTGGAGTCTTTTTTCCACTTTCTGGAAAAGGGAGATGTCTCCATTCAGCAAAAGCTATTTGTTTTATCCACTTTACTGCAGCCTTACTGCTCTGATTAAATATATTTGAGTCTCATGTCTGTTCCTGGTGTGTATCAATTTAAGAACTGAAGCATCTGATACAGTAGGCAGTGTCTGCCAAACCCAGCAGCAGCTCTGGCATGGAAGGTATCATTACTTGTACAATTCTGGCAGATTGGTGGGTCCTGTGTCTTTTTGCTGTGTGTGTAACACTGAATCACTTGTACACTGAGGTGATCTGTAGAGGGTAATAAATATATAAATACATGTAGAGTATGCACATAAATATGTCGGATCTGGAACATGTTATAAAAAAACGAATTTGTGTTGAACTTACATACAGGAATATTCAAGTACTATTTAAAACTGACAATTTTATAGACAGTATTGGGGTTGAAGGGCAGACTCTTATTTTGAAGAATCAAGAATTTTTGGTTTGTGTGGGTTGTTGGTTTGCTTCTTTGTTTATAAAGTGCTTGTCACTATAGATGCTATGGATATACACCATGTTGAAAGCGTGTATTTGGCAGAAATAACTATGACCTAGTTTGAGATAGGTTTTGTGTTGTTTCAGGTTGATAATTTTTCTGCTATGAATATGTCGTTGGAGTTCACTAATCTTGCTGAACAATGGTAGTAAAGACTACAAAAGTTGACAGTGTCAGCTGTGGACAGTAGGCAGCAAATAGCAGGAGGCTTTGGAGACTAATTTGTCCAGACGTTTTCTATTTAATCTTTTAAGGTCTCTGTCTCAGTATAGCACAAAAAGCTATCTTTACACAAATTAAGTGGTTCGTGTTAATCCCCCTAGAATTTTTTTGGGGCAACCCTTACTCTGAGCAGCTGCTTGCTGGAGCTAAAGCACTAAGGAGTAGTCACAGGAAGAAGAGGCCGGCTGAGAGTGTTGAGGTTCATTTTAGCTCTGTGGGTAATACCATAACCAAAAGATGGTGGTATTTTAAAAAAGTAGTAGCTAAACCCACATTAATATATGAAATACTAGAATAAGTTGCAGGCATGTACAGTTGAAGTCTAGGAACAGGTGATCCCTGCTGAATATGTGTGCACTATTCTCCTGGAGTGGGGAAAGAGAGATCTCTCTAAATACATACCCTCCTCGAGTGGAGAAAAACTGAACGGTGTCATGCTGGCAGAGAAACACTGATTGTTCCAGAGTTTGCTTTTATACTTCTGCTCAAGGCAGAGTTAGTCATCTCAGAGTCCCAACGTTCTGAGTTGCTAACTGTGTTTCCGGAATAAGCTCAAAAGTCTTGGCCTAGGTATAAATAAAGAGGGAAGGAGTTAAAACTCCCGCGGCCGCCTTTCGAGGAGTGAATTGATTCAGGGCCTGGGGGTTTTGTGAATGGCATTAAGGGAGGAGGGTGGGGAGGTCTGTGATTTTAGAACGAAGTCAAAGATGAAGTGGAGCATGGCAGTGGCCGTGACCTAGTTAGTCCCGAGATGTGAAAAGGAGGCCTAAGAACAATAGGTGACCTTCGGAGGCAGTGTTGGAAACAACAGCAAGAGGAGCTTTGCGGGAGGAGGGAGGGGACAGCAGAGGGAGTTACAGGCAGATCCACATCCCCTCGTCTTTTGCTTACAGAGGAAACCAGATGCTTTTGACAGGAAATTTAGCGCAGAACTTGTGGGTTTTCTTTCCCAAGTATCTTTAATATTACGTGTCACTTAGTAAATAGTTCTTCATGTTTTGTTGTGGGCTCTGCAGCAGCGCGTGTCCAAAACACATTTCCACGCTGCTGCTGGGAAATGGCAAACTTGCTTATTTATCTACACAGCTGCTTGGAGGAGAACTGTGTGTTTGGAGGGTACAGGATTGCTCTGATACAGGACACTGAGAGTGCCTTCCTCTGGGTGGTGAAAATTCATCTTCACACGGTGTTTAGAATCGCTTTCCAAGTTTTCTACGCAGTTGTTAAGTTTTGGAGAGCACCGCTATAAAAAGTTAAACATCTTGCTGACCAAAAAAAAAAAAAATATGACCATTTTATGCAAGAATCTTTGCTAATTATTTCAGTGATTGTTTGCTTGGTGTGTATTGGGAAATTGGGGGCAAGAGGGATCAGTTTGGTTTGAATTGAGAGCAACGTAAAAACAACTTCACTTATGTCAATTTGCATAAATATAAAGAACATGTGAAGAAAAAAATGGGTTTTTTCTTTCTGTAGCCTAAATAACTAATGGGTCATCCCCTTTTCCAAAAGTGTCTTAGAATTTTTGTAGCCTTAAGAGGAAAATATGTTCTGCCAGTGCAATACTTTGAAGTAGAGTTTGCTGCTTTTTCTGCTAGCAGTTGAGAAGACTGACAGGTAGGAACGGTATCTAGATGGCCATGTTACTCTCAGTGTGATTGGAACTGGGGGTGGAAGAGTGCAGCTTCAGGCTGCAATGCAATATGGACTGTATGCAGATTTCTGTATGTTACTGTCCCATAAGACAGTTGGTAATGCCAACCTCATGTGATGCTGATAGAACATAGAAGTGCCTGAGTTAGGAGTGCGTGGGCTGGATTTTAATAAATGTGGTATCCTGAGCGTTCACGTGTCAGCTCTCGCCCCTTAGATCCAATCCTTGAACTTTTCCCACTCTAACAGAGTTCAGTCACTACATCCCTATCCAGTTTTGCTCCATAGCTGTGTTCATGTCTTTGCTAGCATCAAAATCAGGCATTTATCAGGGCCATCAAATGCTGTAGACTGCAGACACTTTCAGCAGTCCTTCCTCTTTGAGATGCTGGAAATTATCTGTGCCTTCAGCTTCCTGAGAGTAGTCATGGGACTTATCCCAGGAATATCTAGATCAGTGACACCAAAGTTGACACTCGGCATCGTGGCAAGCAGCGTTGCCAGCTGCATTCACGTTCTGCCGTGCTAGGAACTCCCTCCCATCAGTCAGTATTTTTTATCTGCAAACAGCAGATTTAGTGAGCGCCAGGGAAGGACTGAGGTGCTGTGCCAGGAGGAACCCGAAACCAGTGGAACTAGAGCCTAGCTGGGGCTGGAGCACCTTGTCTGAATCTGCTACAGACGCCTGCTCCTGGCACACAACATCACACAGAACATGTCTTCTGGCAAAGGATGTTGAGGTGTTTCATTAAATGATAGCATAGTTCAGTAAAAGCGTGGTTAAATAAAGTAGCTGAATTTCTCAGCTGAGAAATGGTAACCTGTTGATGTATGCATTGTATGTATTGTTTGCTGCAAAGCAGGGGGAACATCTCGGTTTTCAATCTGCAGGGGTTTATTGAGTTTGAGAAGAATAAGTCATATAAATTATTTTAATTCTACAAGTTTCTACACTTGTATTTTAGCCATGTTCCTAAAAATTCAGTAATGTGATCATATGTGTTTCTTGAAAATGGTGTACAGTGATACTACAGTATTATATATGTACAGTGTTGCCAACTAACATCCTCATAAATGAGAGGAGACCAGGGAGGGAAATAATAAAAATCAATCTGACTTAATTTTAAATAACATGTGCTTACTCCTGACTTGTCAAAATAAATGTGATAGAAGTACTGTGTATTTTTCAAGAATTCTTCTTCCCCCTGTAAAAATAAGCTTTTCTATTTCAGTTTAAGGGTCTCAGTTCCCAGACAAATATTTTCCCATTTTTGAGGTTTCAGTTCTGAAATGTTACATTGATTTTTGACAAGTTTCTTCTCGGTCTTACTTAGAGCTGCAGTAAAATGATACACCAAGGTAACACGTTGTATTGGTAGTTAGCTGGTTGGATTTGGCAGAGTTTATTTGTTTTGGTTTGTTTTATAAATTGGTAATCTTGTGTGCACTAAAGCTGACTAATTCTTACCTACTCTGAAATATCAAGTAGTGTACCCAAAGGAATACTGTCTGCATTTATATTTGAAGAGAAGGAATGGATATATAATACAGGTTGTAAGTGTTTTCCCATGTGTTTTTTGGCCAAAGCTAGTGTCAGTATGCTTACATTTATAAATAAGTTTGACAGTAATTTAGTATCATTCTATTCAAGTATATTAATCTGACACAGAAATTAATAGAATGTGTTTTCATGTTTTATAGACAGAAGACAGTACAACATTATTAACAACTGGAGGTTACTTAGGGACACTATTAAGATGGTTTGGCAAATTGCTCCTCAAGCTCTACCATTTTAATTACCATTCTCTCCCGTGGATAAATGTTACTGGTAGTCCTGGGTTATTTTGTTTGTTGGATTCCAAGAATATTCTGTGTAGAATTCTAGATTGAAAATGGTAAAAAAAGGAAAAAAGCATTTTGAACTGAAGGTCTTAATGTTCTTGGGCTTTATTACCAAAGTAACTTTCTAGATAAGCTATAAATTAAGGAATGTTCTGTATTCAGTTGTCTGATGGTTTGCATTTTACAATGAAAATAATAAATGAGTCTTTTCTAAAGGATGGTAAGAAGATGGTAAGTCCCACCGAGCATGCAGTAAAGTGTTGATTGAACATATTCAATGTATGCCCCAGCTGCACGTTATGGTAGCCAGCTGCAGCTGTTGTTTTCTGTGACTGTCCTTTAAAAATGGAACATGAGGTGACATTCATGTACCTGCAGCAGCCACCACTGAGGATTGCTGTCTTTCGGACAGTGACCCAACCTTTTTGTCTTCCTTTCCTGGGGCAAAAACATTAAAAAGACAGTAGCAAAGCAATGCTGGGCACTGATTTGTCAGATTCCTTGACCCTTGCCAGTCAAGATAAAGTCCCCAGAATAACAGGAAGACTGTTAAGGTGGGGTTATTGATGAGGTGTCCCTGGAGCAGTGCTCCTAGCGTGCTGTCTACACCCACTTCAGATGGTCCAAGTGATGCTCTGGAGTGTCTTGCCCAGGTGTTTGTGTGGGGCTGAGCCAGACAGCTGAGGTAAGACACAGGGGATGTTGATAGGTGTGCCATTGCTCGTTCAGTCCTGTGATATTTTGCATTTTGTTGACAGACACATGTTTGAAATTCCTTCTTTGCAAGTATACCTTTGCCTTGATAATGAGATAATGGGTTATGGCATTGCAGTGACATCTTTGTTCAGACGCAGCGTTGTCTTAAAACCAAAGGAGGACTACTGCTAAGGAAATGTACTGTGGTGTTTGCTCTGTGTTTTGGAGGCTCTGTTTCTCTGGCGGCCACAATGTAGATTGTGGGTCCTTCATTCATACAGAAATTCCAAAATGTGGGCAAGGTGGTGTGAGGCAGGAGAGTGTGCAGCAGAATTGACCAAGGTCGGTCAGCTGCTGTGGCAGAATCAGGTAAAAGCCAGTTGGTTGGCTCCTAGTGAGCTTCCAACACAAAATAAACAAACTACTGTCCAACCTCTACCAGTTCAAAATGAATTGTTAGTAGAATTCTTATCCCTTTCTGTCTTGAGAAAGAAAAATACCGTCTGGCCCACTCACTGCCTTTAGAGGTGGTCTGTTTTCCTCTGCTGTACTTCAGAGTGTCATGGAGCTTTCACAAGTCTGATTTTTGGTGAGGTCCCTGAGACTTTGAATTGCTTTATTCCTTCTGAAATACTCTGAATCCATCTGTTTCCAGCATGTGTTTATAACTACCATTCCCTTGTAGGATTTTGAGGAAGCCAGGGTACATGGGATATGTTTTCCACATGCAGCCAGTTAACACAGTTCAGGTCACCCCTCAACATTTTGGGGGATGTGGTGGCATATACTTCTGTGGATTCCAGTTTAAAATGCAGATCAGTTATCTCTAGCATATTGAAGTGAAGGATCTTTCTACTAATTTAATGAATGTAAATGAACTACTATATAAAGCTGCTCTTGTAATCTTTAACTTCTGGATTCTGTACAACCTTCTCTTGTAGTTATTACTTGCTGGTAACTTATATAAATATTTGCATATACTGTAAAAGGTTTCTAGAATGTCTATGTATATTCCAAATATTTGCATTATTTAAGGTGATTGAGACATTACATTCTATTTCAGAGTTTTATAATTTTTTAAAAAGATGGCTCTATAAACAGTTGAAATATTTTGGACTAGGGTTATGCAAATGGGAAGTAGTTCAAGAAAATTGGAGTTGTGTATTTCTGGGTTTTCTTGTTTTGTTTTTTGTGCCTTGTTTTCATTTATGTAGGTTAGAAGTAACTTAGTACCTTCATTAAGTGTTTTTGGATACACTTGTGTCAGACACTTGAACTTCAATAATTATATATGAAGCCTGGCTTAATCAGGACTTGGTGACCAATTAGTGAAGTCCCACTAATGTTTAAGCTCCTTTTCTCATTATACACTCACTATTGGCACTGTATATAAAGGATAAACTAAGTGCCCCTGATGTGCTGTTAATTAGATTTGTCAGGACTCCCAGTTGCACTGTCTGCCAAACACAAGTGTTGTCACTTACTGTATCAGTAATGAATTGACTTAAGGGCTTTTGTAGATATTTAGAGGGCCTTAGTTTTGAATACTTAAATCTGTTGCTCCTATAATTGTAGTTACAGCTATAGCTTTGCTTACTGTACGGCGAGAACCTCCCCAAACAAGAGATACTGGCTTGCTTGAATTCCTGAAAGTCAGGCTGGATTTTATGCTTAAACTGATTTGAAATCCTTGGAGGCAGCATGTGGTCTTTTCAGTCCTGCAAAAACAGTGGCACTGGAGGATTTGGTATTAGTCCAGTTCGGAAGTAAACACACTTCCTCATATTCCCAAATAAAATTGGTGCCTAAAGCCAAAAAATTTTTCAATCTCTCTCCAAAAATAGGAAAGAAAACTTCATCTGAAAGCAATTCCATTGAATTATTTCAGTTAACAAGAATACCTTTTTCATTTCTTTTTCTGACACTTTTATACCTCTTTAAAATAACTTAATCTTGAAATGCAGCTTTGTTTCAGAACAGAGTTAACTAGGTTATTTATTCTGAAAGTCTCTTTTCGGAGACTTATGTTCACTTACATTTTCTGCTAGCCCTTATTTTCCGAAGACTTGGGCTAAAATGGAATTGCACTGCAGTATGTTTGATTGATTGTGGGTTTTTTCCCCTTTAGCCAGCGTGGCACCATTTCATTGCTGGTTAATCAATCCTCTAGCACACTTTCGAGCATTAATGCCGTTTTTGCAAACTCGTTCATTTTAACTGATCGAGATCATGATTTCAGACTCTCTTTTCTCCTTTCTGTGCCCCAAATCTTTCTTTTCCATTCTTTGTGTTCCTTCTGATCAGGTTTGGTTGGACACACCTTTAGTGAGCTCTCCTCTGTGCAGCAGAGTTGCTCTGCAGAACAAGGGTGATTCTAAACTCTTGCAAAATAGTCATCTGTGCGCGATACCGCGCTGTCCGGGAGGCATTCTGCAGGGGGGTTGCTTGTTGAAGCAATCCTCAGGTGATGTCACATAAATGGACTCTCCTCTGACTGATAGATCAAAAAAGTTATGGAAATGCTTATTTTTTTACAAGATAATTGGCTGCAACCGTTTAGAAAGCTTAAGGGAGTGTTAAATTAGTCTTCTGAATGCTTTTAGTGCTTTGGTTTATTAAGTTTTCAGATTCAGGGTAATAACACAGTTTTTAAAGTAGCTTGTCTTTGGTGTTAATTTACTGCTGGTTTAGAGGATAGTGAACTTGAGTGAACACTTGACATGTCATATATAATCGAAATAAGGCTGTATACACCCATTCTTCTGTGTAGGAACATAAACAAAGCTATGTCCTTCCTTCTAATAATGGCCCAGTGAGCTGCAGGCCATCCTTTTCATGGCTGAAGTGAACATTGCAGAGGACCAATCTGCTGATGTACAGTAATTACAGGGGGGATATGTCTTAAAATATAGCATCATTAATGAACTCAGCTTCAATTACAGGTAACAGATGTGTGATCAGTTGCCTGCATACCTCCCTTAAACTGAGATGTTGAGGAATTTTGCCTTTTGAGGGCAAAACCTCAGGAGAAAGCCTCCTGTCCTCTTGCTCAGAGTTGCACACTACACCTTGTTGCTTCAGTCTGAATTTATGTCAAGTCGTATGTGGTCTAAGCCTGAGGCAGGGTGAGGAGCACTTGTGGAGCAGGTCAGTTTTCAATCACAAATGCTGGGCAGCTTTCAAGTGCTCTCTGTCTGAAAGAGAAGGGACTTTATATGTCCTGGGTGTACGTGCTTGTGACGTTGAGAAATCTTGGACGAGGGAAGAAACGCTGGATAAAATTTTGACAAAGAAAACTGTGTCCCTTTGCTGTGTTTGAGTCTGGGCTGACCAGATTCACGTTGGTATATGCACTTGCAAGGCTGTTGCTTCTGGCTTACAATGTAGGTGGTCCTCTTCTTCACACCGTCAGTCACCGCAGACGTTATGTTGAGTTTCCTTTTCGAAACATCAATGAACATAAAAAATACCCATAATAAATCAGACTGCATTTAGTCTCTCTCAAATTTACTCTGATAATAAAGATGAGACTGAGTAATTACTAAGGAGTAGACCACCTTTCCAGGTGCCCAGCAGAGCTTATCTGCTGGAGTGTTAACAAAGAAATCTTCTTTACCAATAAGATGCTTCATACTGCCATCTACTGACATCCTGGTTTGTCATTGCAGCAGGAGATCAAACCATGGCTTGCCTCTGAGGGAAAACGTGCGGTCCAGACTGTTTCGTTCTAATTACACCTCTGAAGATTTGCCTTTATAATACTTGGCTGTGGATACTGTTCTTCAGGATTTAAAATACTACTTTTGAATTAGCTCCTGTCCGTTCCAAGGAGCTCACATTGCAGAGGAAAAAGTCACTCTAAATGCTGAATCTCTGTGCGTGTGTGTAGAATTAGTTCAGTCACTCTTCTGGGCAGGGTTCATTTATCCAGGGAACTGCAGGTGAAGTGTATTCTGATGTCAGATCACTCATGTGGCAATGCCTCTTGATCCTTGGTGAGCTATAAGAAACCCCCGAGTCGTTCCTCATGCACCACTGGATGTAGCAGTGTCTATGTGAACCTCCTCTCTGTGCGACTTTCTTCCTACATGAGTAGATTTCTCCCTTTTCTCTCCAGCCTTCTTTCTTGGCTTGTTGTTCACGTTTTCTGTCGATTCCCGAGAAGCAGTTCAGGCTTGGACTGAAAAGCAGTTTTCTTTAGGTATGTTGTGTAATGATTGCCATCTTTAAGTTCAGCAGTGCATTAGTAGATACCAGAAGAGTTGGGAAAATTGCAGCTTGCATGGGGAACAGCTGCCTTCCTCTGAATTGCTTCTGTTTTGTCAGTCTGAATGTCATGGTGACAGTTGTTTTGGAATGACCTCCCTGGGCAGGGGGGGGAAGGCGTTCCATGAGAAGTGACAGCGACCACCTTGTAGGTAGCCATGTGAATCATGGAAGGACTTCCAAAATACAGTGTTATGATTCATGACATGGTCAGAGACTAACCTGAATGGCCACTCTGACTGCAGTCGTGGCCAGGACTCTTAGGAGAAGAATTTTAGAAGGACAAGGTGCTAATTTAGGGGTAGATTGAATTTCCCACCAGTAAAGGCTATCTTCCGTTGTCTTTGAGGAAAGCAATCTGCAACAATTAATTTGAGGGATCTCATCTCTTTTTCATCTCCTCCTGTTGCCAGCTGCTAAAGACGTGGGGAACTGCAAGTGTTTTGGAATGATGGTATCAGTATATTTAATTATATAATTTCCATCTGTTGACTGGAAAGATGTTGGAGAAGATCTGAAGGAAGAACATTAAAATATCTTTTTTGTTGCTGTTTTTTTGTTGTTGAAGGATCCAACAATCTAATTTATGGAATTAGATGTCTAATGTGTGGAATTACCTTTTACTAGTCTTGCAATTATGTGGAAACCTGTCCGTGTGCTCACACGATGTTGCTTAAACTACGGTTGTGATCCAGTGTGTTGCAGAACTGTTCCCTAGCACAGAAACATATAGTGAAATTATTTATTGTCCCACCCAATTCCTAGAAAAAGATTTAGTTTCAGAAGGAGCAGAAATGTTGCCTGCAGAGTTTCAGATCCTGTCTACTCTGGACACGGCCGTGAGACAGATGTGGCATTTAACCAAGGTTAGATAAAAAGCACTGTCATACGGCTCCTCTGGATGTTTTGGGAAGCTCTTTGGTGTTTTGTGCTTCTGTTTTCTTAAAAAGAAATATACCTGGATACTCTTCTTAAATGTAAAAATCGTCTCCAGCAGCGGTCAACAGTGGAACAGTTTAGGGAGAAGTATGAGGTCATGCCAACAATACAGTTATGTTTCTGTACACTCGGTCAGCTTCCTGCTGCTTTTGGCAGTACCACTTGACATATTTTTGTGTTTAACAACTGCTGATGGATTTTTCTTTTGTGAGTTTAATTGAGTTTGAACCCGCACAGAATTTCAGCATGCACAAATCCCTGTTGGTAATGAATACCATAGCTCATCTATGCAATGGGTGGAAAAAAGTCTGGGGGTTTTGTTTTAATTTTTTCATTCATTAGTGTGGTGGTAGATCTTCTACTTCCTGTATGAGGGAGAGGATGTAGCTATCCGTGTCCTTGGTTTATCTCAATGAATTTTAGTACATCTGCTCTCCCCTTGTTCAATTAATCTCCTTCACAATAAAGATTCCTTATATATTTAGCTGTAGTATGGAAATGTATGTTAGTGTAGAAACCATGTCCTATTTCTTACTTTCTTTTATTACCCTCTTTTGCATCTCTGATTTCTACTGGCATTCCTTTAGACTGAGGAGAATCAGAATGGCACCTGGTTTCATGAGACACCTTCATGATTTCCTGGGCTGTTCCAATGGTATCTTCTCTTTGTTCCTGCATCCCCTTCTGAATTCTGAACGTTGGTGTGGGTTTTGTGTGTTGGTTTTGTTTCTGAACTGATGTATCTCTGTAGAAATGTTTACTGTAGATTGAAGAACTTCTTTCCTGGCCAGTAATACCTTGCTCAAAGCCAGAATCTATAAGATACAATATTTTTATTTTTTTTTCCCTGCACCTTTTCTGTATGTTTATTTCTATGGAATTTCAGTTGTAGTTTTCTTTTTTCCTCATCCAGTCACTAGCTCTTGCAGAATTTGTTATCACGCTGTTCACCCTCTTCTAATTCTCCTTGCCTAGCTTTTATAATCGTGACGTTTCTTTTAAATGCAAAGTTAAGTCAAGGACTGTGTCTCAATACTGTGAGGAAATCAAAGGAGGCTAAGTGATCTCAGGAGAGGTGCTTAAGTAGCTGTAGTGTTTGTATAAATGAGAGAACTAAAAGAACTAATTAAAGTGAGCTGGAGCAATGTATCACCTACCCGCACAGACCTGTTTAATGTGTACCTGCAGGACCTTTCTTAGATTAATAATAAAAATCAATAGAGAAATAAATACCTTACTGTTGGAAGCTACCATAGACAAAAGTATTCTAAACGAAGGAATTAAATAATCTAAAACAGTTAATTGAGAAATGCTACTGGCCAATGAGTTCACTTATTCATTCCTCCACTCCACGCATCACATTTCAATTGTATTTACAGGAGATAACACTAATACTGTGATTGGGACTAGATCTCCCTTCTATTAGAGTGAATATTTTTTCAATAAGTAATAAAGCACACAGTATAGTGGGATTTTCTGTTGGACTTCTTTATTTCTTGCAGCCCCGATTGTAGCAAAACCATGGAATTTCACAAGCATGTCACACATCCGCTGGTAATTGCAGCTATATTCTTATTTTCCCTTCATGTAGCGTTTATGGTCTTTGAAGATTCATTATGGATGTAAATGACTAGTTCAGGAATATAAAAAGAAAAAATAACTGTGTAATGTTCCAAATGTGAATGACTGTTTTATGTGAGTGGAGATGATTTACTTCAAGTTGAAAAATAAACTAGTCAATTCTGTTACAAGATCCTGTCATAACCGAGATCTGGGAATAAGAGTGTTAGTTGGGTGATTTTTGTTTTGTTCAAGTTGAAAACTGTAAAGCACTGTTTTGAGATTGGACTGACTTTACTTTATGGTGTATTTTTTTGTGAAAGTTCTTCTGATTATATATTTAAGAACAGCTTCATATACTGCAGCTCTGTCATCGTGGGGTATTACAGAAAAATCCCACTCTCCTGGAGAACAGATGGGCCAAAGCTCCACACTTATTTTAGAATCTATTTCTGGTACAGTGCAGTCAATAGCAACAAAAAATTAAAAATAGCATTGCTTTATTTAGCCTGTCATAATGCTTTTCTGCTTTCTGCCAACACTCTTTATATTACTTGCGTGCTCGTACGACCTGTCTGCTACTTGGAGGTGTGCTTTTCATTTTTTCCTCTCCTTGTTTTGTGTGGACTCCTTTAATAAACCTGAGCATACGATTTCCTTGATGGAAAACTCAAGAGATTAAACTAAGAATACTTGACTTCCACCCCCTTTTGGAGCCGGGGGACTGTTGGTTTTTCTTTACTCTGTCTCTTACAGGAGGTTTTGAGTTAAAGTTGTTTCATGCTTTAATAATTTCGTAATTCTTTTTAAGAGGGTTAAGCAGTAGTTTCTAAATGACAAAGTTTATAATTTGAAGAAATAATCTGGGCCAATGTCTTCTTAAAATAATGTTTTCTATAAATGTTAAAAGAGAATTAGAACCACAGTCGAAAGGAAGTGCTTACACAGTTGGCAATATTACAGTAATTTCACCTGTCTTTACACTTTGCAGATGCATACTGTACTGAAATTCTACTGCTTCCTTTTGAAAAGTACTAAGCTGACTTTATTGATGTGATTTTACTGTTAAGCTTTTAAATATTATTACTTTTTTAACAAATATTTTTACAACATTATTACTTTTTTTTTTTATAAAGGCCAGTCAGATGCATTATTACATACTGCATTGCAAGCATATAAAAGCAAATAAACAGATTAAAGCTGGTAATAGCAAAATAAGAAAGCCAGCAGTGGGAATGTAAACATATATTAAGCAAGAAAAAGATGTGGTTAGCTACACCCACAAAACCGCTGGAAGAGCAGAGATCAGTCTGGAGTTATGAACCACTCAGATGGCACTGCAGAATAAAGAGATCAGTGTCATTCTGCCAAAAGCAAGGAGATGGCCAGCTGAACTCTGCAAAAAGCTCACGTCTCTTCCACTGTTCTGAAATCTGTACGATAATTTTTCCTTGTAGGTAAAAATCTTGAGAAACTCGTTTTTTGGGGGCAGTTAATAGCATCTGTGTGATTTCAGTGTGCAGGTAGCTGCTTGCAGGGTTTTCAGACGTGTTTGGGCACCTATTTTCATGTGTATTGCAGTTGGAGCTGGGAATTATTTGTGGTTTGGTTTTTGTTGTTTTAAGATCCTGCTTGGTGTCTCTCTCTGTCTTACAGCAACCGATTGCTTTTAAAATCTAGCTCTAAAGATAATTGGTGACATTAGTCCTGTGTTCAGAAGTGAGTCAAGACTATTAAATCCAGCTGAGGCTTTGTGAGATTTAGTATTTCAAATGCCTGAGAGGTTTTAAAAAAAGACTTAAGCTTTTTTTTTTGTCTTTGAAAGTTTCATATGAAAGCTTGACGTTAGTCACTCCTGTTAGCTTGCTTTCACAGCCAGCTTCTCAAGCCATTTCTGTTCAATGAGGAAGGCTTTTCAAACTCTCTTTGAGAATGGCAATAGAAATATGTGCTTGCTAAAATGTTTAGATCCGGATAGAATTGTTTAACTTTGCATTCGTATGTGCACATCATCTCAAAACAGAATTTCTATGCACGCAGTTTCTGTCAGCGTGCTGGAGAATATAGTTCGTGAGCAAAAATCCCTCAGCTGACACCCTGCTTTTCCTGGCTTTCTTTGTTTTGAAACAATTCTGGAGCATCTGTCATTGTTTCACACAATTTCCTGCAAAGCTGCCTGTGGCAGTTGCGCTCATTCTTTATTACCCAAGGGCTTTGCTAGCTATAAAATAATGTATCTGACTACCTAATAGCCTAATATTCAGCCTTCCCTGGAGAAGCGGGAGCGGAAAGCTGGTTTTACTTTCTTTTTTGCTGACCGTGCAAACCTGACCCTACCCGAGCAGCTTTTATCTGCATTGTCAATGAAGTAGAAGGGATTTCCTACGATCCTGGCTTTCCTAGCTACTAGATGGCCCCTTCTCTGTACCAAAGAATGGCTCTGATCAAATTATATTAAAGTTCTGCCTTAATACAGATGCCACATCTGTATGTAATTATCTTTTTAAGAAGCCTTTGGTTGGTTGCTTTGTTTGTTTATTAGTTTAGAGGCCCCTTATTCTGAAATAAAGTGTAAAACCAGTACAAAACTAGGATGCCTGCAGATGCCTAGATTCTGTCTGTAGGGCCATTAAGGCATACGCACTACACATGACATCTGCTGTGTGCATCTAGAGAGAGGTATGTGTTCCCACTGTTCTTTTTAACTAGATTTTTTTTGGTAAGGAAAATAATTTTCAGATATTAAGTGAAAAAATGAAATGCATATGCAGAGCATCTCTTCTGTTTTGTAGCGGAGTAAACGAATGCTTATTCTATGGAAATTGTTCTGTAAAAACCTAAATAACAGCAGTTAAAATTAATTTAAATTTCCCAAGCCAAATGGTATTGCTTAAAGATCAAGATGTAGTAAATGCTTCACTCTTAGTGAATATTTCATTTGAACGGTACCACTGGGATTACTTGTAAAACCTTATAAAGATATATTTGAATAATTAAATTACGCTTCTATATGGCGATGCTGGAAAACCCCAACCATAGACCTGCTGTTCTAGTATGACCCCTAATTTGATGTTATTAAAAACAAACAAAATCCAAACACAACACAAACCTGTCCTAACAAAACAAAAGTCATGGAGCAAATGAACGCGTAACCGCCATTTAGTTATTTTTCTTTCAAAGGAGTTACTTGCAAAAAAAGATAAATAAATTGATACAGGTTTGCCTTATCATGAGGTAGGCCTCATGGTAAAAAATGAGATAAACTAATGAGAGTTATGGAAACAAGGGCTGGTGGGTGGATTTCTCACAGTGAGCATAACCTTGGTGTACATCTGTATTGGAGAAGGCAGAGGTGTGTTCTGAACGAGGGTAAATCATGCCTTTTGAAGGTTTCAGTTGCAATATTGTGTTAAAAGCGTTGCACGTGATGCACGCTGTGTTTGATAGTACTCTGACTCCTTCATCTGCAGTTGGATTACTTCAAGTTCCCATTTAATAAAACCACTTGAGCCGCACATAATTTCAGAATACCGCATTCCATCGAAGCCATTGTAACCACATGATTGTTTAAAGTTATGTCCTTACTTCCTTGTCTGGCTGAATTAGGATACAGTCTTCATTTCTACATTCCAAACTCATGAGCAGCTTCAAAGAGATTCTTTTCCCAGCCAACGAGCCTGCCAGAGATACTTCAGCTTTCTGATCTGAACGTGGAATCAAAATGGCCATTTGCAATTGAGCAGCGTTTTTGGAGTGCTCTCTGCAGCAGATATTAGCTGTGTTTGGAATAGGAGATGGGCTGATGCTCTGGCAAGGCTTAGCTAGCATAGAAGCTGCCTGCTTCGCTTCTGGACTTCCCAGTTGCAAAGCAGCCCAGCAATCCTGAACATGGATTAACAAACCCCCTCTGTAGGTACCAGCGCCTATAGAAACGGGAATCGTGTATTCACGTTGCCTCTGCACCTCATACTGTCACATACTAGATACTGTCCACGTGGCTTTGTGATTAATTCCTTAATCATGTACCAGTCACGTACCTAGACAATCTTAAAGCCTTCCCAATGTGACATTAGGTTCCGAAGCACACCGTGTGTTGGGCTGCATTTACTTGCAGGAGATGGAGGGAATTTGCTTCTTCCTTCCTCCTCCCTTTAGAACATGACCTTTAGATTGTGTCCAGGTGATAGTTTGTGCTTAGTAATATATGGAGGTATATATATCTCTGGATGTGTGTTTAGAAATGCCATGATCTCCTTATCACCCTTGTGTTTCTGCTTCTTTCTAATGAAAATTTGATACCGTGGGGTTATTTTGTTGGCAGAATGCACACAATATAGCTTGCATCGCAAGGAGCGCTTGGAAAATGTAGTTGTATTTTTAGGAGCTTAATTTTAGCTGCAAATTTTGTGGCCAAGTAACTTACAATCGAAGTCAACATTTAGATTTTTCTTGTTTGCCAGTTGCTCTGGCCTGGTCTTCACAGAGTAGACAGTAGCGTTTTAAGAATCTTAACAAAATCTTTTTGGTTAAAATTCTGCCTTTCCACAGTAGCCTTATGAAAAAAATTTGCTAATGATTGAAAAATATTAGCTGAGCTGTTCCACCCAGGTCATTTTAGTATTAGGGGAGGTGGTTTTTGTTGAAAAACTGAGTAATGCATGTAGTCTGATTTTTCTTTCAAGGAAATAAATTATTCTAGTGCAGAATTCATATTTTCTATCTGCATCTTCAAAAGCAGGTATACTATATTATTTTATCATCTGTCAAAATCCCCTTGTGCTAGGCTAAGCAATTAAACCACAGCAAGCACAAAGTCTAAAATGACAAAAGAAGAAAGAGCTGAAGCAATGTAAGAGGACTGGGATACTGGGTTGGCCTCTCTAATCTGATGGCAGTTTGACCACATCCAAGTGGCATCGTAACACGTGCTGGGATCATCTGTGTAATGGTTTCTCCAGGGGTGTTAAGCTGCAATCTGAAAGACTAATCCAGGCAGGCACAATTAAGGACAAGGCAAAATTATCTTGAGCTTTATTCTTTATTTTTTTACCCCCTCTGTCCAGAGGAGCTTGCTTTAAAAATTCACCTGGAAGTAGCAGTTGCAATTCTCTTCCCCTGCAGGGAGCAGAAGCTTTCTTCTGGAGTAGGGCAACAGGTTTGCAACCCCCCACAGTGCCTTGAGTTAGAAATGGTTTGTCTCATAGGAAGTTCTTGTATAGTCATCTTGGACTGCAGGAATTAGTGAAATCTATGTCGTCTTGTCAAGCGTTGTCAATGAAGCCAGCCAAATACTAAGAAGTTGTTGAATTCTTTTTTTATTTTTCTTTAATTTCTGTCTGGTTTTGCTTACACCTTTCCTTTATTCTGCTGAGAATCTACTTAAAATACTGAGATTGAAGGTGCACACTAACAAAAGAATTATCATTCCATTTTTTACTGTTGGCTTAAGAAAGAAAATGAATGACCATGCCCAGGTCGGGAACACAGGAAGGGTATTCTGAAATCTTGTTTTGACTCCTCCTAACGCTGTGATATTGTTATCCCTTTGTAACCCAGACCACTTAATTCCATGTGAGAAGGGTTGGTTCTTACTTGTGCGTTGCAGGTAGAAAAGACAAGGGTGTAGTACAAAGCTGTCTCAGGCAGTCTAAGAGAACTCGGTGTAAGCCTGTTCTTCATCCTGCCCTCTGGAAGAACAGGGTCAAATCATGTTAAGGTTTAAATAAAGCTGATGCTACTGCAGAGTAGGAATTCTTTCTAGGAGTGGAGAACTCAACCACACAGGCTTAGGGCTTGTATCGGCCTCCGTGGTGCCAAATTTGGTTTCTTCAGCTCAATGGTTGCAGTCTGTGCTTCTAGAAAGAAATCATAGACAAATGTGTTTCTGCAAGTGACCTAAATAATTCCCTTACTCCTTAACTCAGCTATGTGTTAATTGTTGTGCATGCAACATTAATAAGATCAGATAATATCAAAGATTTGCCTTTTTTTCATATATAATTATCTCTTTAACCTTGTGATTGAGGGTGATGCATCTTCTCCATCTGTTACTAATTCAGCTGAAGTAAAACTAGTTGGTTGGAGTCTGTTGGCTTAAATGACGATGAATAACGCTGAGAAGCCAAGACTAGTGTAAATAACTGACTTGGTATCATTTTTAAAAAGTGAAAGTGGTTATCACTGCAGGCCACCAGCATGAATTTCCTGGTCAGAAAAGATTCAAAGCTGCGTTAATTCTGCTAGATGCTTTGCAGTCGTCGTGTGGAGGAGTTTTGTAGATGCTGTTGCAACTTCCCCGTTCTGAAACTCGTCACCGCACCTCACGCTAATGAACAGACTGGGGAAAGAAGCCAAGAAATTAATGGACCATAGAAACTAAATTACCCTTTCAACCCCGAAGGAAGTCTTCCCCTGTACTCCCCTCCTGAACTGATCCCCACACAAGGAAAACAGAACCTCCTAAAGCCATTTGACGCAGTGTCTTGCCTTTGTATTAATTCTGCATAGGTTTTATAAAGCCAAATGGTGTCTTGTTTCTAAATAATTTCTTAGATTTCAGGTTTTTTTGAACGTCCATGTGTAATAAAATTTGGCATCTCTCTGAAGTGATATATGGGGTTTTTTCCTTTCCTCCTTTGAATTCCCATGGCTGCTGGAAAAATTGAAATCCTTCTGGTTTGCGAAGAGAGGTTTGGAAATGGGGGTAGCTTGGATAAGTATTGCACTAGTGTGATCAGCCTGCCTTATGCTATAGAAAAAATTATGAGGAAAAACATGCTTTTGTAGCTAATTCCACAAAATTTTCATGAGAGACATTTTTTAGGTACTTCAAGAATCTTGGTATTGTTTGCTGAAGAATCCAGTCTGTAATGAGGTTCGTATGGTTTGCTTTTTTGGCAGCAGTTACAGTGTGTATACTGTCCCCAGGCAGGGCCGTGCACTGGTTCCCGTGGAGGCATCAGCAGTTAGCTCCAACACTAGCTGCTGACAGGCAGCCAGGCACTTCTCTTACAGTCATGGCCGCTTCACCCAGTGCTGGTTATTTCTTTAAACCATTGCAGTTCTTAGTCCAGTAATTTTGTACTGCGAAAAGATGTTACCCTCCTCCCAAAACCCAGACACAGGATTCTGCAGTCAGTTAGGTGTTTGTTTTTGAGCTTAGGTGGCCTTACTCTTACAGTTTCCATGAACTCTATACAATCATTATGTGTACACATTTACAGACAAGGTTTTTAAAAGATTAATGTGTTTGCCTTGTTTTCAGCAGTCTCTATGACTATGTCGTGGAAAAGGTGGGTTTTCAATATGCATATCTTACCATTCCCACCCCTAAATATTTATGGGAGTGACTTAACAACTAGGACTACTGAAAAATCTCTTGCTACTTAAAGTTTGTGGAGAAATGAACAACCAAACCTGTATAATGCTGGTTTAGCTTAAATTTTTAAGAGTTACTGTATTCAGTTGGTGTAGAGCAGTTCTGGAGAAATCCTGCTAGCAAAAGGTAACTCTGGTCATACAGATTGATCTCCAGTAGGGCTCTGGCCAGTGTAGTTGTGGCTGTGAGGAGTGGAGGGCATTGGAGTTTTCCTCTTTATGCCAGCAAATGTTCTGGAGTGTTGACTGTGTTTCATTACGACTTTTACACCTGGAAATAATTTCTAAGTGTTCCATGCTCTTTTCAGATTAAGATAGCTAATCCTATTTGTTCTCTTGGTGTTGGGTGGTGGTTGGGTTGGTTTTTTCCCCCTAGAAGAAATCAGTGAGATGGCTCAAGGAGAACTGTCTTGAATGAGATGAGCAGTTCTTAATTCTCTTAGCTCGTTTCAAGATATAGTTTGGAGTAGCAGAAAGAAGAGCTTCCCTTTCAGCGTGGTGGAGGACTAGTTCTGTGCTTGAAATGAGAAGAATATAGTGTTCCATCACTACTTACTCTAACTTGTGTGTTGAAGGGCGTGTGCAGCATTTAACTGGCTGAGCTGCAGACCTCTCAGCCTTGTGCAGTTCTGCTTCTGGGCTAAAACAGCAGTGGATTCACGAATGATTTTTGATACAGGTCTCTACTTGTGCCACAGAAATATTTTTTACATATTAATATGTTAATGTATTTTCACAAACTTATAATTTTGTTTGTATCATTGAAACGTTGCTTGCTCTAAGCAGATTCTTGTTGAAAGTTGTATTTATGCACAATAGAAATGTGTAGCTTTTTACATGTTAGAAATTTCTGTATAATGCAGCCACACTGACGGATTGTCTCATTACTGATACTTGTTGCAAGTTGCTGGCTGTCTGAATGTCCAATGTTCACAACTTCTGTCGCTTATGTATTACTGGTTGGTGCAACAAAAAATCTAGCACTTTGAACAGTAATTTTACACTTAATTTTTACACAAGGACTGTGTAAAATTCTGTATTCCAGAGAAGCTTTTCTTTGTTCTCAGAAGCCTGTCTTAATTAACAGTGTCTTAAAGAGGGAAAAAAAAATAGTCTACAGCAAATCAAAGTAGGGGCTTTGATCCTTACAGGCCACTGAAGTACCAAGAAAGTCTGAAGTCACTCACGCCTCTTGTGAATTTAGCTGGGAGGCTTTTTGTGTTGGGGATGGAGGCTGCTTTCTTTTTCTTCCCTTTTTTTTTTTTTCTTTCTTTCTTTCTTTCTTTCTTTTAGAAGTTTGAGTGATTCCTATCGAATTGTGTTGCTGATCGTTGGAGCAGAATAACATTAATAACTTAAAACTGCTGGGCTACTGCTTCTGGTGTCTTGGACTTTGGTCAGGAGGTAGGACATGATGATGATCCTTTGCTTCCTCAGGATCATCAATGTTCTGCTCCTTAGCTTGTTTTCCTCTTCATTTGAATTCTTTCTGAAGTTGCTTGAACTTCATTTCATTGAGAAATGTGGATGTAGTTGGGTTAAGCTGTCTAAGGAGTCGGGTTTGACCAGAAGTTACAGTGATGAGATGAGAATATAAATTAATTTCCTTTCCCTGCTCCAGTCTTTTCATTGTATTGTTGTCCAGCATGCCCTTCAAAGCTCTTACTTCTCTCATTAAAGTGCCAATCCTCTATTTTTGCAGAAATTCCTTGAATTCATTCATTCATATATTCAGTAGTTTCTCTTTCCTGGGTAGAAACGTGATTCTGGTGGCATCTTGCTCTAATTCAAAGTGAGTGCTTTGAGTCAGGACACTGGTGCACTGCACGGTCCTGGAGGGGCAGGGCTGGGCTGTGCATGTGGCCAGAGGCCAGTGCCTTTTCTGCCCCCAGTGCCTCTGAGCTGTCCCAGGGTTTGTCACCTGCCAGCCACACCTCAGATACCTGCAGGGGGCTGGGGAGGGTGGGTCTGTTCCCGTTTATTCCAGAAACTGGACAGCGTACAAAAAGGGGGGAAACATTTTTCAAGTCTGTAGCAGTATAGTACTAGCGGGTTTATTATGAATACAAATAAATACTGACCTTAAATAAAATATTAACTGAATAAAATGCCAGAAATTTTGACAAATGATGAGGAAATGGATTATTTATTGGGCTAGTTATTTATTTAGGGCAAAAAGTAAGTCTGCCCTTAATTGCTAAGAGCACAAGCACCCGCTAAGAGCCATGCTTGCCATGGCAGCTTGTCAGCATTGGCAGCTACTCCTGCAGTGGGAACCGAGTTGTAGCAATATCTTGTGTGAAGTTGTTTATTGCTTGTCTGCATTCCGATCTGCAGTGTTTGCCATCTCTTAAAGAAATCCCAGTACTGATGTGGTGATTTTTGACTTTGTGCAGTTAAACTAAATGTACAGAACTTGGTGGATGTATCGAAAGAATGATTTTCAGCACCTGCTTTCTGATTTTATTCTTGAAGTAGACTGAGTATAAGAAACAACAAGGAAGCACTTTCTGGAGGCTGGCTATTTTGCTTAAGCACTTACTGTAGTTTCTTAGCTTAATGAGCTGGTTTAGACCCTTTTATTTGTTTAACCTTTTTAAGTCCTATGATGTAGTAATTGTGTTGAACTGTAGAATAATAATACAGGCTTCTTTTCTTTTTCTTCTTGCTGAAAGAGTCTGTATTGTTTATTAGAAAACATGTCTTAAGCCAGTCGTTCCAGTGCCTCTAACTTGTCTGAATCTGTTGTAATATTATTTTTCCCCTGTGTCTCCATTCTGTGGATTTATTGCAGTATATAGGAATCTGCCAAGTACCAAGAGTTGGAAGTGGCAGTTCTCTGCTCTGTGTAGGTATTAGTATTTGTGAGTATTTTACTGCTAAATACTGATTCAGGGCATTCAAAACCTTTCATTTCAACTAATGATGGGCTTACTGTGAGTATGATGTTATTTTAAGAGGAGTTTTCATTTCTTTTTCTCCAGTGTTGTTTAAAGTATACAAAACAGTAGTTTCTTCTGTGACGTAAAAGGTACTACAAAGGGATGGCTTAGTTCATCTCCCCCGGCAAAGGGGAACGTCCTGTTTCCAGGGATGTGTTTGCTTTAGTCTGCTCTTGTTGGAGAGTAACAAAAATAAGATACAAATGTAGGAACGCTGTGTCTAACAAGCAGAGTTCTCAGCAGGAATGCAGCAAAATCTTTTATAGCTTCTGACGTGTTTTCTGCTCTTGGACATAAAGCGCCCGTATGATTTTCCTTTGTTAATACATTACCAATGAACTGTCGACTTACTCTGAATCTACACTGACAGCATTCATACCTAAAGCTGTTGCCCAAAACCATGCCTACCAGTATTATCTTGTGATGAAAGGCAGTAGATTTTTAATCACGAAATGCCATAGAAACTCATGAAGCTATAAAAATGCCGGTCTAATTGCAGAGGGCCTGCAGCCTGTTCCTGAAACACAGGTATGTGCTTACTCATCTGTCTGTGCACATTGCACAGCTGTCTATCAAATTTTAAGTACTTGATATCTCCATACATCGATTTGAAGGCTTGTGCTGCCCACATCTCAATATCTGCCATGTCCCTGGCCTCGGCTGACATCTGCTGTTTTGCACAACTATGCTGTTGTGTGCTCATATTGGTACTTAACTGAGACCTGGGGAAGGATGGAGGTGGGGTTTTGCCTTATCCACCACAAAGGGGTTCCAGCCCACAACTAAACATCTTTGCCAGCCCTTGTTTCAGTGAGATGGAGGAGCCTGGACTGGGGCGGGGGGAGAAGTGAGGGAGGCTAGAAAAGTCCATTCATTTTCCATGGAGAGGAGATAAGGTCCCCTCTGAGATGAAGCAGCATTCCAAGTTTATTTTTCCCTATTTTACACCCACTGCTGTCGAGGTAGAGAGTAGGGAAAGAAGATAGGAAGATCATTTAATTGTCTTCAGACTAGAAATGCCTGAAGCCTGATCCTCAAAAACAACTGACAAAGATTTACAAAAATTTTAGCCACTGTCCTAATACAAGCAGTTTGTAAATCTGGAAGTAATTCCTTGAATCTGACTCAGAATCACTTGTAGAAGATGATAAGGCTCATGCAAAATTTTTTCAGGTCATCCCTAATATATTTCCTTCATGTGTCAATTGTAAAATGACATGCCTTAAAATTAAAGCATATATACACATTTCTCATTTCATATCTGAGTCACTTCATGAGAAAGCAAAAGCCTGGAGTCAGCTAGAGTTTGCTAAAGATTTTGTACTCACTGGTTACGTCTCTGGCCTAAAGTACGTAAGTCTGAGGAACATTATGTACTCAGTATATTCACTGTCTGCTTTTCAACTGCCATGAAAAAATGGGAAAATAACAGATTTTATTTTTCAAGAAATTCTGACTCAAAGCCTCGTTAATCTACACATGGGGGACTTGAGGTTTTCCCAAAGCTGCCCCACATTTCACCCTGGCGAGGTCTTGTCAGTAGTGCTGCTTTCCAACCTTTGAATTTTCTAAGGGAACAGGAGCCACCCTGCCTAAAAATAACCCCACATCCATCTGCCCCCGTCTTGCTCTTCATCTGGCGCGGGACGGGGTCACAAACAGCAGCACGTTCCGTGAGCTTGGGCTGTGCGGGCTGGGAGGTGTCTCAGCCCACGGTAACAGCACAACAGCGCTCACGGGGGGGAAAGGGCCTTTGCTTTAACCCTTGTGAAATAAGAGTTTTTCTCGTTCTCCCTCTTGAGTCCCTAGTTTGGGTTGTGATAAACTCCATTTCCAGTTAGCGATTGTGTAGAGTGACACTGAGACCGGAGCAGTTGCTATGGTAACGGGGTTTAAGTAGTAAAGATGCAGGTGTGATGTCACTAGGGCAGCACTGCCTCCTTTCCCCCTCAAGCTGAGAACAGAGTCAATTTACAGATATTTTTAAACAACATTGTGTGACTCCATTCTGTACCAATTTTGTGCAATTGCCTCTTACGTTTTAGACTTAAATTCTGGAATACAGTGCAAGCTAAACGGGGTTTTTTTGCCATTCCACTGATTTCCATAGGGCAGTTCTGTCATTTCCATGGCAGTAAGGTCAGAAGAGTTTTTGAGACAGAATAAAGAGCTCAGTAGTACCTTTTTGTGCGACGTATCTCTTGCCATCTCTAAATAGTGGCATCTCTGATGCTCAAGACCTTCTGTAACACCTGAACAGAGTCTCATTTTACAGGGGGATTTTTTAACAGGTCACTAAGCATGGACAAAGGCAGCATGTGTTTTTCTGATGGTTAAATCGGATGGGTAGGCTGAGTATTGAGGGAATCATACGCCCTAAAGGAAAACGGGAAATCATTTGCATGTTCTTTCCTCTTTTCATTCATTTTCAATCGTAGTAGTGCCAACCTATTCCACACAAAAGACACTGTAACATTCACTCTGCCTTTCTGCTTTTGCTCACGTGTATTTACATGTCCTTTTTTCCAGAATAGGTTGAATGTGTCTCATGCAGTAGCTGATTGTGCTAAAACAAAGGAGCTTGCTGAAGGTCTGTTTGCAGGCAGCTGTTTAAGTGTGTGATGGAAGCCTGACATCTCTGTGGGAACAGAGTTAAGATTATGCAGCCTATTGTCCTCACATCTTCAAAAACCTTCTCATGTTCCCTGATAGAAATCAGGCTGGTGAACAATCCTACCACTTACCAGAATATTTTCAAAAGGAAGCGACTCCCCCCTTCGTGGGGCATGTGAACACAATGCTGTGAAGACTTTGCCTGTCTTCAGATGTCAGGGGTGAAAAAACGGCAGTTCGGCATTGCTGAGAAATTGCTGTTTTCTGCTGTTTGCTCGCTCTCTTTTGGAGCAGAGGGATACTGGGATAGAACGTAGGCTGTAACTGCGAGGCTGTGGTGGATCCCCACAGCTTGGGGTGGATAGATAGCTCCAGAGAGCAGAGTCCTGGGTGAGGCTGGACACTACATAAAATAATTGTCCAAATTGCCTGCTCTTTACAGCAGTGCTTGTTCTTTTCCATGGTAATGAAGCTGTTGGGAAGACTTGCAGGAGTGATTCCTGAACCATTCTGAACTACTGACAAAGAAAAATATTCTCAGGGTGCCTTGCTTATCAGAGCTCCAGTGGAATAGTATATCTCCAGTGACACCAGTATAAACCATAACACAGAGCTGTTGAGGATGTGCATCTGAACAGCCACCCTTGCATTAGACAAAGGTACCACGGATTCTTTCAAAGAGGTGTTGTGGAGCAGTGGAAGTTGATTCTTTGGGTTGGTTTTTTTCCATCTGTCTAGCTTCTAAATAAGCTAACTGATGAGGCATTGAATTACAGAAGTGAGAAGCTTATAAAATGAGACTTGAGGAAATGGATGCACAACTTTTCTTTTGGTTTCATTTTATTAATTACGGTAGGAGAGTTTGTTTTTCTATAGGCTAGACTGAAAAACCTTGGATGCTGAAGTTGCAGACTATACAGAGGGATACCCGTGTGGTTTCAGTCTAACCCGTTTCCCTTCTCCCACGTTTGCTGGTAGCACCTGTGTTTCCTCTCTTACTGGAGCTTTCAGCAGTAGGATGGGAATACCTGTAGCGTGGACTTGAGTTTAAATGTTAGATATTTTGGCAGGTTGTCAAGGGAGGAGGAACCGGTACTTGGAAGTGGTTATTTGTATTTTTCTTCAGCCTAGAATTCAGTGAAAATTTACCAGTTTTTAATTGAAAGCATGAAGAGAATGTTTCTGACCTTGAGTAAAAATCCTGCCAAGTCTCAGTGACCTGTTAGAAATAATGAAGCCCTAGGGGATCAGGAAAGTGTCATAAACCTCGTACAATGTAAACACTTCCGAGGTGTGTGTGAGTACGGCTGGTTTCCCTTACAAGAGCTTGTGCAGAGTTCAGCTTTTCCTTTCCTTTAGATTCCCTTTCAGTACTTCCCCTGGTGAGGCTGATTTGAAGATCAGGGCAGACTGAATCTTCTTTTCCTCTCGTGCCACTTCTCTGTGGGTTTACACTGTCCACTCAGCTCAGAAGTGCACTCGTGTAGATCTCGGCACGCGGTGCCTATACACGTGCAAGAACAGCGTGCTTTTGCATGGTAACTAATAGACTAAGACAGCTCTTAGAGTAATTGCTTACATTTTGTTTCACTTTTTGGCTTGTAGTCAGTTTGAAGGGCATTGTTTCTCCCTTGCAAACAAACACGTGCCATCACAAGAGCTAGCATCACGGAACTAGCCTGCTTTCAACCCTTTCCTTTCTCTCCGTGGGCGGGAATTCGGCGCAGAATTCCTGGTTGCAGCACATTCCTGCCGAAGGAATTGTTTGGACTGGCAGAGGTCCCGAGCCAGCAGCAGAGGTGGCAACACAGGCCAAGACACAGACACTGGCCTTTCAAGAGACGGAGCCTACTCAGGGTTTGCACAAAGTTCTCACAGCCTCACAGTGGAGAAATCGGTGACTGCTGCTGGCTTGCTCACTTCTGCGTTATTGCAGCTAAAGGCTGAGGATAAATAAATGACGCTGGTTTTCCTTTCTCTGGGGGTTGTCTTCTTCCAGAGAGTCCCCGTGTGAATGGGCGCTGGTCACGAGAGCTTTGGGCTCTGCAGCAATCTTCCTAGTTTCATTCTTGCAAAAACACATAGTTGGTATGGCAGGCATTTGTATAAAATACTTCTCACCGCAGAGACCCTTTTGGATTTGGTTTGGTTTTCTTTTTTTTTCATTTTAGGAGCAGTTTCAGACAAACTTGTTTGTAATTCAGGGGAAAAAAAATATGGAGGAAATAATATATATTATAAGATTACTTGGTGGAACTGAAAACAGGAAATCTTGCCTTTAGTATGATAGAATAATTATTTTTCCTTCTCATGTGACTTTCTTGAATTGTGTTTTTGAAACATACTTTCTTGAGTTTTCAGAGAATTTCTTTATGATATGTCTATGGAAATGTTTAAAATTCAGCAAATCTTGGACTGATGTACAGAAATAATATTTTCCTGTAGTCTCTCTTCACTTGAGCTTTGTGTAGTTTCAGGAGGTATTTTTAAGTACGGTTTATTTGAAATAATTTTTCTTTTCAAACCTTTTTCTGGATTGGGCAGCTTATAGAAAAGGTGGCCTCCTGGCCTCCTTTTCAAATTGACCTTTTTGTTTAAATAGCAAAATCCCACATTCATTGTGGTACACTTCAGTGTGTTACTTGGTGGGGAAGTAAAATACCCTATCCACTTCTAGTGCTGGTCAGATCCTGAGGGGTTTTAGTAGGGCAAATTCTCAGTTAGGGTTTTTTTTCCTCCCTCTTATGATTGTGTTACTGGAGTTTCCTGGTTTGGGATGATGTCCAGTACCTCTGTTACCTGAGTATGGATTTATCTATGATTCTGTCACTCCCTATCTTGGATACCAATTTGTTTTCCTGTACCTCCTAAAGGAATGGAGTTACAGTCTTAGTGAAGTGATATGGAGCAGTACAGTGGGACTAAAGCTGTTGAACTAGGTACTTGTGCTTGGAAAGAGAAAAGAAAGTCCTGATTACAGAAGAGTAATCCTAGAAGGAAGATGGTTTTTACACAACATGAAATTTGGGGCTTTAAATTCAAGAAATGGGAGGGCAAACAAGATGTTCTCTTCCAGAATGAATTCCAGCCAATTCAGCATTAACTTACACGTGCAAAAAAGCACAAGACTGAGGTGATACAGAGAAAAGCCTGTAGAACTACACTGAGAGGAGAGAGGAGCAGTAGATAGATGAGGGCTAGAAAGTAAGAAAAACTAAAATAATTATCTGGGACCAGCAATTGTCATTCTACAAAGAGAAAACATTCCGGATATGATTGGGAGCTGGAGCACTGAAGAACAGAGAGCGAAGAGGCTTGGCTGAATCGTGAGTCTTTATTTTGAATACTTCATATCCCTGCTAATGCAGTTCTTGCACTGTTCCTGACCGTGATTTGTGTGCCACCTGTTTCAACTGCCTTGGCTCTCCAGGGACGTCGGGTGGGAGTCAGCATGTAGAAGCTAAATTATTTGGAGAGGATTCAATGATTGACTTAAATGTAAAGGGATTAATTGGTCTCTAAACTAGTCAATTAAACTGTACTCTGGAAGTGGAAAGATCACAAATGCATGGCAATGAATAAATTAATGCATTTTTCATGGTTTTAGTGTTCTCTACATGTTGCTTAATGTTATTTTGAATCATAAAATTGATTCCATTAATTGTGATCATGCTGCATAATGGACACGAGTGAAATAATTTTGTGCAACCATCCTCCTAGAGGACAGCTGGTACCAGGCTTACAGCATGAATTTAAATGTATATTATTATTATATTATCTTATGCTGTCTCCTTTACAGACAGCACAGCAAAGGATAACAAATTTTCTCTGAAAGCATGCTGTAAAATGATTGGGGTACGGGTCTCTTAAAAATTTGGGTCTGCTCTTTGTCACTCGTTAAACCTTGTGCTCTTTACTACAAGTGTGAAGGACATTGCATACTTAGTCTCTGGTCCTTGAGCAAGGTGTGCAGTACAAAGAAATGCAGCGTGATTTAGATACTTCGTGGTTTGATGCTTTTTTTATTGGTGGTTTATGGGTTTTGTTTGGTTTTGGGTTTTTTTATTTGTTGCTTGTTGGTTGGTTGGTTTGGTTGGTTTGGGGTTTTTTTGTTGGTTTTTTTTGTTTGTTTCGTTTTTTTAAAATTGAAGGTATATGAGGGTTTTTTTTTCTTTTAGGGGACAGAAAAGGCATTAATTTCACAGTAGTGCTGTCCTCCTGCCAAATTTGAGTGTAGCTGCAAGTCCTGGGAATATTAAAGCTCTCCATCAAGATGCAGATCTTTTCATCTTCTGGAATTTAAATGCTGGCTGCTTATCATAGGTTTATATTTATGTCAAGGTATCAGAAGTTTTCTTTTGGGGGTTGGGAATTAACACAGAAGGGGAACCAAGTCTTCCAGCACTTGCAAATCCTGTTTCCAGTTGTCATTTTTAAATTGACCTACGATGGTGAGAGGTCACCCAGCTTCCATGTTCTGAGAGCCTGGCTGCTTCTTCACTGGAGAGCTCCCAGTGCTCAAGTTTACCTGCCAGAAAACCGAAAAATGAGCTCATACTGGAAAATGAGTGCAAGGATTTCCTCCCTGATGACTTTGGATTTTTTTAAGGTTGTGTGAGTCTATGACTTTAAACTCATCCTACAATGTTTTTACTCCTGCTTTCCCCCGGAGGTGCCCATGGTGAGCAGCTGTTCAAAAGCACAAAGCCAAACTGCAGTAATAGTTTGGAGATTTTTGAGAATAATATTCATCCTCTTTTTTTTTTTTTTTCTCCTTTGAAGAAACTAAATAACCACGTTTCCCCCGTTGATGTACTTGCTTTGTGAATGAAACTGATAAATGTAATTTCATCTTTAGTGAACTTAATGATAGCAAAGTATGGGCTTACGGCCCTTCTTTCCCTCTCTGTTTGCTGGGGTTTTTCAAGAATATCCTTTCTCAATGGCCTTAATCTAATCTAATGCTGCTTTGGATAATAGCATTCGGCTTTCGTGGGGTGAAGGGAAGAAGGGTGCATTAACCTACATTAGCAGACAGCAAAAATAAGCTTGTGTTCAGAGGCCTTGCTAAAAAGAGGGCTGGCATTTGATACGCCGTGTTTTTATTTTTATAACTTATACGTCAAAAGTATGCGATGTGTTCGTGGTCTGGTATCTTAGCTGTGCTGACAGAGCCTGCCTCTGCCTCTGGAGAGCATCTCTGTGACTGAGCGAAGAAGTAATTTGAATTGAGATACAGCAAATTAGTTGTAGTGTCTATTAACTCGTGAATTACTGCGGATTGATATTGCCGTGCCAGTGCTTCTTAAATTAGTCAAAAAGGAACGAGAAAGACTGCATGCTTTTGAGAAAATTAGCTTCTATTATTATAAGGACCGTTTGCCTTGTCTTTTATGAGATCTCAGTTGTCATTATTTTTGTGCCCCATTTTTAGGATTTATATACAATGATCTTGTGATCTTTGAAGATTCTGGACACAATAATTTTCAAGCTGCGCACAACCCCTGCCTTGATTTAAACACGTGATGCGAGCCGGAGGGGTTGAGTGACAGTGTCTTACTCTCTGCTTCACTTCCTTCCTCATAAGATGATTCTCAGGTTGTTAATCACGTGTTCTTATATTATTTCCCTTTTATACCTTCTAGTTCGGGTCGTTGTAGAGCAGTTGACACCTGGTTTTGTTCTCATATTTTTAGATTTTTTTAGGTCCCTCTAGCCTCGTTTGAACAGTACTGGGGTAATTGTTTCAGCTAGCTGTTCCCACGCTGTGAAAACGTTTTCTGGGTTGCTGAAAAATTCAGAATGATGTTATTTGTACAAGGAGGGCCACGTGTATTATATAAGCAAATAATGGAGTATTTCAGATGTTTATGTAATTATATAGTAGCCCTATAAACATCCCTACAGTAACGCTTGTCTGCTTCATGGCATTCTGTGGAGTTATGGGGGATTGAGAGTAATCATTTCTAACAAATTGCTCTTGAGATCAAAGTAGTTTTAAGGCAAAGCACATTATCAAACATCTACGTTTTTAGCTTTCAGAGCTAACTGAAGTGTAAGCGTCAGGATACAGTTGAGGTAATTCTTTGTTTGGTATAAAAGAAAGTCCATATTATAACACGTAAAAAGGCTTTTTTAAACAAGTGCAATTTTGAAGTAATCTCATTTTCATCATCCAGATTCTGCAGAGTGCCTTATGCCATGTATCAAGTGTCGAATCCCTCAACACTTCCTGTGCCCTCTCCCCTTCCCCAGGGGCAGGAAGACTCTGTTTTCCTGCCTGGGGTGTCCGGCCAAGGGTACCTGGCATGGCAGACTGGCACCAGTGCTGCCTGGTACTGGCCATTTCAGTAGCCCACCAATGCCCATCCTGCAACAGCTGCTAATTCTAGAGCAGCATGACACCAATATTGATGGCAAGGATGATTTCTCTTACCCACTTTATGGCTGCTGGAAGCAGATGAACCACTGTGCAACTGTGCCAGCCAGTGATTCTAATATAGCTCCCTTTGTGAGACCGAGTAATTGATAGCTGTATTATCTCTGATACAATTACCAAGGAAGGCTTAAGTTTAAGGAGACCCAAGGTTTAAACTTTGCAGTACAGAGCTGTTAAGCAAAGGTCAGTTTATGCCTTAGGCTGAAGAAATGGAAGAGTTGGTTGGCGAACCTCCATCAGTGCTAGTCAGGCTTGTTCTTGAGTTTTAGGTTATTAATATTCAAAAGGACTTTTTCCAGTCCTGGTCTCTAGAGCACAACTGCTCATGACAGTTCTGAGGTGATTTTATGCCTGTATGGTATTTAATAAAATGCTGAGACTTAACAGCACAATAAGAGGACTTTTTTTGAGATACCGCATGTAACTTAACATGTAACTTATTCATGTGTCATGAATAAGTTATGTGGCACTTTGAATATATGTACTTATCTGCCTGCATTCCCCTTTTAAAGAGTATCAGCTCTTCCATGGAAAGGAATTTCAAACACTGAGTGAAGACACAGTGCTTCAGACCAGGAGAGAGAGATGTCAGAAGGGTGATTTTTAGTAGTGATTGTAGAGGTTTTATATGCATTTTTTACTGGTGTTGGTATTTGAGTATGCTAAAGCAAGAAAGACTGTCCATTCTGACAGTGTTCTAGTTAATTCCTTTTGTAGTTATTACCAGCTGCTGCTATCATTTGTAGAAGAACTGGTAATACTGGTACAGGTACGAGCATCTTCCTGATTTTTCTTAAGCACATATATCTGAAGCAACTCAGAATTTCCAGTGAAGATTGTGTGCTTATTTCAGCATTAACATGAACATGCATTTAATAACCTTGATGTTTCTGTTTGTTTGTTTCTTTGCTTTTATATTTTACTGTGAAACCTGTATCCTGTGTTACACTAGAAACAGGGTCACAGCAATTTCTGTGTTCCCTAAATAGGGCAGGAGCCAGTGTCTCAGCACAGCAAATATGACAAACTTCCACAAGCATTTTTTGGTACTGACATTTTAAATAATTCAAAATAGTTGTAGTTCTAAATCAGCACTATTCTGAAGTGTAACAAAAATGTAAAAAAACCCCAACCCATTCAATAATCATTAGTGCCTCGAGCTAGACGTTGTGGTATAGTGCTGACTACATTCCTTACCTGCTGCTGAGGGATGTGATTTCATTGCAGAAATTTTATTTCATAGATCCATGAGACACACACCCTTCTTTTTTTTTCCTTGTCAATTTTATCTGCTATTGATTAGCTTTAGTAAAAACTGGATTTTATTAAAAATCCGTAACTTGGCACAAAAACTTTAAGCGAGCTGAATTTGTTAGAGGGAAATTATTTCTCTGCTTATCTATTCTTGTCTGCAGACAGTGTATTTTCTAACATGAAATACCTTAAATGTTGGTAAGTTTTAAGGCTTAGTAGGAAGATGAACATAACCTTCACCTCTTCAGTAGTAGTGTTTGGGTGCCTGTAGCTGATCTGCAGGTGACATCCCGTGACAGGGATGGATCGTGTCCCTTTTGCAGAGCAGGAAACATCTAAAGTTGTTTTGAATGGGTTGTACAGGATTTGCCCCATGATGTAAAGAACTCCATAGCAGTGGTATGGCAGCCTCATGCCTAATTTAATTATCCAGGGATGGTGTGTTATTTTGGATTATTTCTTTAGTAACCACTAACAGTCTGTGAATTAGTTCATCTTAAAAGTAACAGGAAGCAAATCTTAGATCAGAACAGCATATTTTGCCAAGCCACATGTGCAGCTAGTAGTGAATCAATAGATTTCCCTGTTCAACACTTAATAGAGAAAAATAAGGTTTTTATTGAGAATATTTATGGGAGATTTTCACCTATTATGTTGTAGTATTTCATTGAAGATCACAGGAATAAAGCTGCTACTTCAGTTGTACGTGGAAGAAAATCTCACAGTGCTGGTATGCTGGAGGAGCTGCTTACACATTTTAAATAATCCATTAGTAAGAACGAAGCCAAATATTAAACACTGCTTTAATGTATTAGAAAAATATGCTTATTTCTTTATAGGTATAAGTTTCAGGGAATGAATGAGATTGCTATTACTGTGCAGAAGTCATGGGGCAAAAGCTTGCTGATCTTCCCCGAAGTGAAAACTTCTCCTGAGCTTGACTCCTCCTCAGCTTGAGCACCGTCGCAGAATAATTTACTTAGGGTCTGGAAGCCCTGGTGCGTTGCTCTGTATATAGTCCTGTCCATCTTTATTAAGGTCATTAAAACAAAAGCAAACATAGAACTGCCTTCATCTAAGACATCATAAATAGCCAGCGCGGAAGCCACGGCGCAGTTTGTACCGTGTTCGCATTAAAGGTTATGGACGTCGTCCGTGACCTTTCCTCCAGCAAAGGCTTGGAGTAGGGCTTGTATGTGGAGAGACTACAACGTAATTACTCCTCAAAATGTTAGCTAATGTGATGTGCAGCAGTTTCCCCTTGACTTCTTGCAGGCGTTCATACTGCTGTTAGCCCTGTCACGCTGCAGATTGATGTATCCATTTGAAGTATAAATTCCAGCATCCCTCCAGGCTGGCAGGTCATCTTGTGCATACATTTATACAGAGAGAAGAATAGGAGGTTGTTAGAGATGGGATCAGGGAGAGAATCCCAGTAGTGAAGCATATATTAGCCTTGGCAAGGGGGGCTGTTGGTGACAACTGAGGAAGTGTTGAGATAATAAGTCTGTAACACAGACAGTGTTGAGATAACGTTATCTGAACGCTTGCTGCATTGTGAAACTGTTATCTTGGTGCTTTACTCCGCCACTGGAAAAACACCAAAGGTAATTAATATTTATACCAAGTTTCTGCGTGCTCATCTAATATATTTAAAAAAAAAAACCCGACAGAATATGAGAGACAACATATTGACTCATACAGTCACTGAAAGACCTGAGTAGTTCTGTGAAAATTGATGTTCTCCTCCCTCTTTCTTTCCTTTGGGGGTGAACAAAAGAGAGAGAAAAGGAGTAATTGCCAAAGCAGGATGATCTAAGCTGCAACTTGCTCTCCTGTATCATTCCTCTCTGCCATACAAACATTTGTGACTTTGGGTTAAAACAGCCACAGAAACACAGACTGGATTTGCTGTGGAGCCAAGTCTCCCTCATTATCAGTTTCCCTGTCTCATGAGACCACAGTGAAGAAAAGATGCTTCAGGTCCTGTGAGACAGGGAAATGGCTGCAACATGTGGTTTCCCCTGGGTCTTCATTCTGCCTTCAGGTGAGCTCCTGCTGAAGGGACTGCTGCAGTTCAGTGCCCCAACCCTCTCTCCAGTTGGATGCAGCTGGGCAGCAAGTCTTTGTCTGCCAATGGTTGATCTGTGGAGGCACAGAGCACAGAATAGGCTCTAGGGTTCCTGTTTCGAGTATGGGATTGAGTCTGAGGCTGTAACACAGAGAGACCAAGTAGGTGAGTTCATGCCTAGCACAGAAAGGTGGTCAGCTTTGTGCTGCCTGCCATTGGGAAGGCTGTTGGATCCAGAACCTCGGGAATTGTCTCGTGTCTGGAAATGTTTTCCTTTCTGGTTTAGTTGTGCTTTCTGCAAAAGCCTCTTACTAATTATGCCATGTTTCTTGAATGTACGCTGCAAACTACTGAAGTTGTACTTCTGAGTAACTTACTTTGTCTTATTTCAGCTTGGGCAACATTCAAATTCCATCTGGTAGGCAGAGAGTGTGTTATTGGGTTACTTAGAAGCATGAGAAATGCCACATCAATGTTTTGCCTCTCAGCCTGTATTTACACTCCTTGCTAGACCAGCCAGGTCATGATCTCAAGGACTGCCATGCTGTCACCAGATAGCTTCCCTGCTCCCTGCATGGCTTTGAGCAGTGGCAGCAGCTAGCACTCTTTCCAGGCAATGCCCAGGACAGGCTCTGGGGATAGCACAGCCAAGGACTGTTTCCAGTAAGGCAGTGTGGCCCCTGCCTCCCAGTTGGGGATGAAGAGGCTTTATTGTACAACATTCCCCTAGGGGCCAGAAAATGGGTCCTGGCCTTTCATATTTGCTGCTAGCGATGAAGTCTCTGTTCCAGGTCCAATGCTGCTCTCCTGGTGTTTGTGAAGAAGCTCTCTCTACTAAAACAGCTGCCTGGCAGCCCCCTGTAGCACCAGTTCCTAAACTGGACCATTGAACCATCCTAGTGAAACACTGTGGAGATCTGAGCACAATGTGAGCGCATCATTTTTCTCGTTTAAGGAGAACTTGCATTGGAGCAGAAGATCTGACTTCTCTAAAATCAAAACAAAAGGCATTTCTTCTTCCTTCCCATTACATTGTTTGTGGTGGTTGTGGGAGTGTGTTCAAATTCAGACTTCACTGAAGATATTTATTTCCAGATTATTTTTTAAGAAGGTGATTTTTGTACTGGGCTATTAATTTATTCACTTGTTCGGGAGTGTTATTGACTGTAGGTGTGTCCAGGAGCTGCCATCTCCTGCCCAAACCACCACTGGGACCTCCTAATAACTCTCCTCTTGCTTTAGACATATTTAAAGGAAACTATTTGATTATGCTCTCATTTCATCCTAAATTGCAAATCTGTGCAGATCCTTTTCATGCTCTCTTTTTTGTCATCCACATCAAACAAGGGTCTGATCTCATTGGTCGGTCTGTTTTCCTGGTGCATTTGGCCTCCTGCTGCCTATTCCCTCAGATCAGACTTAATAAAGCTATTTTGGGGTAACTGTGAGGTGAGGGCTCTCGGATCCCAACCCTAATTTTGAGGGGAATTAGAACAGCAATCCAATTTATTGCTCATAAAATATAATTAATTGTACACTGTCAGTGGCTTTATGGCCAACTGCTTATAAAGGAAAGGAGAGAATCGAGATTGCCAGCAGCCTGGAGGCAGGGAAAGGGAGCTCAAGCTCAGGTGCAAAGAAGCAGTTCAAAAATTCTTATCCTTGAAATTGTATTAAAACCAGGACAAATGTTTACAAACACAGGATTCTCACATTTTCACCCCTGTCCTGTGAGGAACCTTCAGTGTCGGTATCATCCTCTGCTCCCCTTGGCACTTTGGGGGCGTGTAAGTAGGTTGTGGTGTCTGGGGTGAAACCTGGCTTGGAAATGCTACTCTGTGCAGCAGCAAGTGAGCTTCAGGATGTGGAAATGCTTTTCAGTGAATGATTTCAAATCATTAAAACATTAACGATGAAATGCTTATAATAAAACTATGTTTGGAATATCCCTCTAATAAGGAAAAAAATAATTGTGATGTCCTGTTAAATTTTTGGGTAAATTCTTCTTGGTGCCTCCCCAAATCTCAGTGTAATGGTTATTGGCATTTTTTTAATTATTATTTCCCTGAAATCATTGATTTCCACATCTGTCAACCAAAATGAGACATTCTGGAATCTGTTACAAGGTACAGCTTGGTTTTATTTGTTTGGAAATAATCTCTTCAGAGTTTGAATGCAGACTAGTACAGCTTCGGCTGGATATTTATATAAACCTCCTCAGAAATGGAGAAGAACGTGTGAATCCATCAGCCGTTCTCCTTGCTCTGCTGGTGTTGTGTGGTTTGAACAGGGGCCTGTTTTCATAATCCTCTTCTGACTTGTGTATACAAGTGAATTTAAGATAATGTTATTTCCTGTGAGTCAGTTGCAGTAACTAAGGGACTGACATTCAGAAAGATTATGGGAGGTGCTGAGTGTTGCATTGACAAGGTGTTTAGCTACATTTTTAGGCTAGCTGAGGTACTGAAGATCCCAGAGGAAGCATCCGAGAGACCATTGTCAGTGGCAGGTGATTAGGTGCTAAATTGAAGTTCTGATTAATGTAAATACTCTTTATTGGAAGATTTTTCTGTGATATGGGGAAATAAAATACCTACAGTACTTAGGAGAAGGACACAGACCTTTTTCCTTCTGTTACAGAAGTTTATTTGATATTGCTGTTTCTTCTGGGGGGGGGGCTTTTCTTTATCAATTTCCTTGCTTATCAAACGTAGGGATCGAAACACAAAGAGCAGATTCCAAAGAAAATTAGGGGAAATGCCACAGAATGTTTTTCACCGTGTAACTGGGGAGTGATTATTTCCTTGTTGTTTTCTTTCTGTTTCTATTAATACAAGTCTTTTATGTAAACAATTATTTCCATTTTAGCACATCAGTCTCTCTCGGTGAATACAGTGGAACTGCTCTTGAAAGTACACGCTCAAGTGCTGTGCTGGCTCAAGACCACAGCACTCAGCACTTTTCAGCCTCGAGCCTTAGTGCAGCTATAGTCAGAAATAACATCTATTCTAGATGTGTTCTCTATGTTCTATTTCGGTTCTGACTTCTTCTAGGGAATATATGGCACGTTGCAGCCTCCTGGGAAGGATCAGGAATGTCTGGTGGCTTGCTCAGGAGGGTCACCTTGCTGTCACAAATGCAGGAGGCTTTGTCCCTTCTTCCTTTCCTCTGGGTAGTTTTATAAGCTCCACAACATGACTGCAGCCAGTGGTGTTGTTCCTTGTGTGATTCGTTTGTATGTGCAAGCTAAACGTATAATGCAGCTATTCAAAACTGCTGGTGTTTGTGTTACTGTGCTTGTTCTGAGCCAGGTATGAATTGACAGCTCGAGGTATTCCAACAGACTTTGTAGAGCAGGCAGGATCATTTGGAAGACATTTCACACACCTTGCTGGTGGTTTCTGATATTTTGAATGTAAAAAATACAGAAATGAGTAAGTTTAAAAACCTGGAGACATAGAAGAAAAGCCTGTCACTCTGGGTATTGAGCTAGGTTGAAATACATTTAAATAAAATAATAATAGAGAAAAAAAGATCAGTCTGAACATGGTGCTCAACATTCTCAGTAGCTCTAGTCTGACTGGCATTTTGTGCTTAGCTTTTTCCTGGTGCCTTTGTTAGCACAAAGAGTAGTAGATCTGTTAAGAAAACTGGATGTTGTTGAAACTCTGTTGGAAGGACCTGAACAGTTCAGGTATTGTAGAGCTGTAGTTTGACATACATCGACGTACAATGTGGAGCTGTGGCTACGTGGTTATTGGAAATCAAGCCTCAGCACTCAGTCTGCTGCTGAAGGCTGGCTGGTTTTACCTTGGTAGCTTTTCTTACACTTGCGTTTTCTTCAGAGCTCTGGCTCACATTTGTAGCAGGAGTGATTTCTGCAGCTTGGTATGCCAGGAATTGTGTGAAATGCAGGAAGGACAGGAGTGTCGGGAGGCTGGGATGCACATGCCTGAGTGGAATACATCCCAGTGTGCTGACGCTGTTCTCTTGAAATAAAATTCATCTTTGTTAATAAAGTAAACATTTCACTTGGCATCTGCCAGAAGCTTGTTAGGAATGTAGGAAGTCCCTGGGCCTTGAGCTTTATTATTTTTGATCTTGCAAACTGAGCTGAGAGTAGTGACTCTGCCATCACAGGGAGCATCCAACCTATGTGCTTCTTCTTTTGCAAAGCACCGTCAGGCCAGCCCCAGGAACGGCCCGGGGAAGGGAGCAGGGGAGAGCTGGGTGTTGGGCAGGTGGCTGGAGGCTTACTGGGCAGAGAGGGCTTCGTACCACAGGGACTGCTTAGCTGTCAGCTGAAGGAGAGGAATGCTTGAGTGACTGGGAAGGGTTGGTTCTCTTTCTGTAGCTGAGCACCATTCGCTTTGGATCTGCCACTAGAAATAATCCATCCTTCACTAACAGAGTATTTACTGCTGGTCGTGAGTAGTAATACTCCTTACTAGGAATCTTTAATTTGTCAGATTTGCAGGGAAGTGGTCTGATACTGTCTCCGAGTATCTTCTCTCCTCTAATTAGCTGTGTACACTTTTAGCCCAAGGCTGTTTAATTTTCTGAACTTAATGATTAATTTTGGTGTTAGCTGATTCTTAGTTGAAAACTTTAGTGGCGTGCAGTCCCTTCCCTGCAAAAACCAATGGATCTGGTGTCTTTTATACTCTGATTCTATCTATTTCTTATTTCCACGGTTTTTATGGATAGCTGTGAAGGTTGCATAAGATTGCACACGATTTGTTCACGCCGGACCACTTTGCAAGAGACTTGAAAGAGTCCCTGTGTGGTCCCAGAAGGCTGGGCTTTTTTTCTCTCCAGTTCAATAGAAGACAAGCAAGAGTTTCACAGTCAAACACTGTAGGAAGCTTGCAGAATCAGGAGGATTTCTGTATAATATCCTAAAGACAGGAGTTGAAAATGACTACTTTACAAATAGCTGTGCTCTCTGCTTTAGAAAGGCTGACCTGCTGCATGCTGAACTCTTTGCAGAGATTATCCCCACTTGATCTTAGACCAGATTTCCCCTGGGGTTTTATTTATTAAGACCTTTTTTATTCTAAGGGCTATCATCCTGTGTAAGGGAGCTAGCAGGTTTTGATTAAATAATTGGGCTTTGCTTTTCTTTTTGTATTTCTTTTTTTTTTTACATGGATTGATCTGTTTTTCTTCTTGGGGTGAGATAGCTGGGAAGAAATACCTGGAATCTATGACCTGTTTTGTCCCCTGTCCCATTTCCTCTCTCCCCCTCATGGAAATGACGGTGATAAATAATGATCAATTCACTTCTGCAACACTGAGGATGGTGAAATTTCTTTCTCTTGTGAAAAAGGAAATCTAATGAAACCTTTTATTTCACGGAATTAATTTATTGCTACAAGGTACTTCTGAATACAGGAGACAGCACGAAGGAAGTTTGCTTACCTGCCATTTAAGTAACCTTTTCTGGCCAGATTTTCCTCAGCTTTCTTGGGTTTTTTTCTGGTAGCGTTTGAGGCTCACAGAAAAGTAACTTGTAGTACAGGATGAAAAGTTGTTCTACATGATGTGTAGAGTCATTTAGAGATTTACTGAGATTAAACCAGCTTCCTACTCTAGCCCGTCAGTGCCTTTGTTTAAAAATAGCTGACAGTAGTAGAGCAGTTGGTTGACTTAAATACTGAAGTGAAATTGTTATAGTTGCCTGTGTTATTTCTTTTTGGTGAAGGTAGTTAAAAGCTGTCTTTAAAATACCACTTCCATTATGCTGGCCCAGTGCCAAAGCCAACAGCTCTAAAACTATGCATAGCTATTGTACTGGACAGAAAAATGACTGCGTAATTACCACTTCAGCTCGGTAAATTTTTAGTTGATTAAAATGATGATAAAAAGCTTGAAATGTGTTTTGTTTTCTGTTTTTTCTCGTGGCGTTGTGGCAAGGAATATTCAAGCAAATAGCTAGCTATGGTGGGAGGTCGTTCTATGGAGAGAATAAACTGGGAACATTTTAAATATCATTAATTTCAAATTAATCGCCAGTGGTTCATCTTAGACCATTGTCAAAGGTGGGTTTTTTTCATATTCATGTGCTTTTGTTTTCTTTAATGGAGATTCCCATGAGGTGTTAGACAAACAGCTTTCCTATTCCTGTTTTGTTCCTTTTCAGCTAGACCCCGTTGCAGAATGAATCTTGGAAGAATTTCTGAAGATCTTATTCTTAGTACTTGAATCCTAGTTCAAATCCCATTTGTTTGTAATGATCTTATTAATTGCAACAAGTAGGCAAACGGGTCTTGGAGATAGTTGCCAACACTGTCCAACAGTTGTGTAGTGACAGGTCATTGTGCTGTACACGGTCAGCAATCAGCCAATGTAGTCAGTAGCCACAAGTGACAGAGCAGAGCAGCATGGATTTGGCCTCTGAGGCTATGGAATCGGCCCCTCCTAGGAGTTCATTAACATGCTAATAAACCTGTTCCTCATTTGTCTGCCCTCTCCTGCAGTGAACACTTGTCGTGTGCCTTCACGTTCTTTCTTCACGGGGAAAGCAACGTGTGCACAAGCGTGGAGATCGCCCAGCACCAGCCCATCTACCTGATCAACGAGGAGCACATCCAGATGGCCCAGTCCTCACCCTCGCCCTTCCAAGGTACGTGAGCAGCGGCTGCAGCTTTGTGGGCATCACCTCCCTTCTGTGGGGCAGGGACTTCGCTCCTGGTGCTGTTATCTTCAGAGGGGAATGAAGTAAGATTAAGTAACTCTCCAAATGGGTTAAGTTTCTATTCAGGAAGTTGTGGATGTAAGGGAAAATGGTAGGGTTTCAGCACTGTAGCCAGCCATAAATAGTATGGGAATTCTCCAGAGCTTTCTGTTCATTAGTATTGGTTTTAAAGGTGCAACCCTATAGCAAATAAAGCCAAGAAATTCATCCTTTTTGTTTAAAAAGACTTATTATTTAAGGAAGTGAGTGCTTACACTTTGTTTTTTTACATGGTGTTTTAGGTCAGGGGGCTCAAATCTGTAACTTCAACACCATGTGAAAACAAATACTGAGCTTATCTAGTTCAGGAATACTTTTCATTCATAGATTGTCAGCTATTTTTATTATTTTTTTAATAAGGGACTCTGTGTGACAATGTATCAGAAACAGGGAAAAACAATGAAGTATCTGTTATCTGTGATTGATTATTTGCCAGTGATAGAAATTGGGGGTTTACAGAATTAAGTTAATGGCTTATTAAATTCATGATGCAATTGTGGTGCAATGCTCCACATGAAAAAAACCCTGAAGAATATTTGAGTCATTGGGTTATCCTGTCTTTCCTACAGTCTGAAATTAAAATCTCAAGGAAATTAAAGCAAGACATCTTTCTAAAATTAAACATACAGTAACAAAACACCCAGGCACTTATAAAATGAGCATTTGTAGAGATGTTAATTTATAGAAGCTTTATTGAAAAACATTTTGTTTCTAAATGTACCATTTTGACAGAGGCTGAGACATTTAAATCGCAGAAGGTTTTATTTCAGGGAGCTAAATTCATTACTCTCAAATCAAATATGACTAAAAGCAAAATTGATTCTGAATGGAAATACCCGTTGTTGAGCAACTAGTTCTCCATGTTTCTCATGACTGTCATCATCTTCATATATTGTTACTCCGTCTTTTTTAATGCTGAGTTGTCTCTAGAACTGTATGTTCCTGGTAAAAACCCAATTGTTGACTATCTGCCCTCTCTGACTGCCGTGTGTGGTCATCCCTCTGCCATAGCCAGTGCTTTTGCAGCACACTTAGTGTGGAAATTATTGAACTAAATCTCAGAAGGGTCCATTTTTCGCTCAGTAAGGATGGCTGATCAGGAAGCTGCTGCAGTGTAACATAGCTCTAAATTCACACCCTTACCTGATTTTGCAGTAGCTCTCCCCTGAAGGCAGCTCCTTAAATCAGCACGGCTTGGAACAGTGACAGGCTGGAGAGGCAGAGCCCGGCCAACAGCCAGCTGAGCTATAGACAAACTGTAGCAACTGGTGTTGTTCTTCCCTTGCAGTTTTGGTGAGTCCCTACGGTTTAAATGGTACACTCACGGGCCAGTCGTACAAGATGTCAGACCCAGCCACTCGTAAGTTGATGGAGGAATGGCAGTATTTTTACCCTATGGTGCTGAAGAAAAAAGAAGGCATGAAAGAAGAGGAAGAGCTGGTGTATGACAATGATTTCCCCGTGGCAGTTGAAGTCATTGTTGGTGAGTTTCAGTATTCTGCCTGAAGGAGTCTTTTCTTCCATGTGATTTAAAAAAAAAATAAAAAAAAATCTAATTAATCAGAAACAGCCATTATAATTTTCCTATCTTCTCTTGTAGCTCTCTTGACACTGCAACATCTGACTCGTTATCTTGCCTCAAGCTTCTGTACTCCCTGTATCCCACATGCTATTATTCACAGTATCAAGCTACTTCTTTCAGCTCCGTACTGGTTATAGAGGCTTAGATGTGTATTAGTATGTGAAATTCCTTAGCTCTTTATGTTTTGGATAATAAGTTTTGTCTAATTGACACGAAAACAAGTTGAAGTAGCTGGAGCTGGTGAATATTATCAGGGACGTTTCAGACTTTTGTTTTTCCGTTTCTTTGTAGGTGGTGTAAGGATGGTGTATCCTTCAGCCTTTGTTCTCATCTCCCAGAGTGACATCCCCATGTCACAGAACGCTGCCAATACTGGAGGCCATATAAATGTGGGACAGCAGGGGCTTGGGAGCGTGAAAGATCCTGCCAGTACCTGTGGGATGCCACTCACTCCACCCACTTCTCCAGAGCAGGCCGTTATGGGTAAGCAATGACATTAGGAGGAGGCTGGAGTCAGTCTTTCATGTTTGCATAGCTCGTGCTAACTGAGGCTAGGCCTGTGAACAGCAGCAGATTAAAGATGGGCAATGGACTGAAAGTTAGGACAAGACTTTTTCTGTAGGTCTGTTAAACAGAAGCCAATGTTTTAAACACCTCTGAAGAAGACACATCTTTCAACAAAACTTTGTGAATTCAGCTAAGCTCCGTTTTCTGTATCAGATTGGTGCAGTACTGCAAATACCTGAGAGACAGATTCTGCCAGTGTTGATGAAAGCGTTGGGTTATTTTGTCTTGGGGAGGAGGGTGTTGATTCATCACGGTACAAGAGTACAGTGAACATACAAGGGTAGCTTTTTTTTTCATAAAGAGCTAGAAATACAGCACTTAACTAAGTATTCATGCTAGTATAATAAAAATTTGCAAATGCTAGCTACAATCTATGGCCAGCACAGTTGGGTTTTAATTAAGGGCCATTCAAAAGAAATGCATACGTCTCTGGAACTGGTGAGGAGCTGGGTTTCCCAAATGAGGCCTGACATAGGCTTGCCTCGTATGCAGCTGGCAAATAGTGTTGCCTGGTATTTGCAAGTGAGTTGTGTGTTCTGTCTGGATTGAGTATGCCCCCCTTTCAAGTGTTTGGATCCAAAGTAGTTCTAACCACAGAAGGCATCCAAATGCTGGGTGTATGGGGTACTAGATCCTTAGTATCTTGCTTCATTGAAAGGAATACATATATCCTGTTGCTCTGCAGAAATGGAAATAGATACCTGTAACCTGTCATCATCTGGAACACGGACAAGAGGTTAAGATTAGTTGCTGTCAGTGTGGTTATGCTGCAACAAATTAAGAACTGTAATTTTAAATGAGAACGAAGGAGCAGAGGAGTCAAACATCTGTTTGAGTGCAAACTTCTAAGATAATAAAAAAAAATAAAAATACCTGATATAGAAAAAAAAGAAATTCAGGGAAAAAAAAATTCCCTCAAAGTGTTTTGAGTGCACATTTACAACAAATCTTTTGGGTTTTTTTTTCTGTGTAGATTGTCTTCTGAACTCACTCTTTACTGACTTGTCAGTTCCTAACAGAATTACCAGAGAGTTGAGTTTGGAAGGGACCTCTGGAGATTGTCTTACCCAGGGCTTCAGCTCAAAGCAGGATCAGGTAGCACAGGTTTCTCAGGACATTGTCCAGTTGTGTTTTGAATACCTCCGAGGACCAACACTCCACAACTCCCCTGGGCAACCTGTTCCAATGTCTGGCCACCTTCACAGGAAGAAGTTCATTCTTATGTTTAAATGGAATTTCCTGTATTTCAATTTATGCCAGTCACCTCATATCCTTTCACTGGATACCACTGGTTTTATCCTCTCTAGTCTCCCTGTCAGGTATTTGTATACATTGGTAAGATACCTCCCCCAGCTTTCTCAGCCTCTCCTTGTAACCTTTAGTAATAATAATTTCACAAGTACTGGCACGTTTTGCACTTTGCAAATGATTATTACTTGGAATTGAGTTCTCAGTTCACAAAAGATTCTCTGACTTCAGTCACAGGAGCAAAATCATTAGAGACCACTCACCACTGGGCAACATTCTGCTGCTTGAGCTGGTGCTTGGTTTGAACCTGTTGATCAGTGCTTATGCCACATCTCATAGAGCAACAGAAGTGTCAAAGACAGGAAGTTCCTACAAGTTTCTGTGAGACTCTGCAGCCAGATGGGGATGAAGAATCCTTGTTATACCCTGACTGAGGTCTCAGGAGCTACCACCCTAGCTTAGCCTTTATTAGATAGTTCTGGCACATGAAGAGGATCAGCTGTGATACAAAGCCAAAGAAAACTAATCATCATTGGCTTCACTGCCATGGAGGTACTTGCCTGGATTCACTTCTCCATGAACAGTACCTGTACACAAAGAAAATCAAAAGTCAGTGGTATTTACTGCTAATAATATAGAATGTGAGATTTAAATTCACTTCGAATGGTGTTTTTCAAGGCAGCTGATAGCTAAAATAAGCAAAAAGCTTATTAGTATCTGACTGAAGTGAGACAATTGACTTCTAAATAACAATCTCTATTGGAGAATTGATGCAAATTTTAATGTGCTATTTTATTTTTAATTTTTTCTGATCCCTGTTGAACACTGTCACAAAGGGGTTCTATTTCAGACTATTTATAAACTATTAATATCTAAAATGCGTTCATGCTGCCCAATCTGGCAGTGACAGTTCTGGTTTGATCTCTGCTATTGTTTGAGGGCAGGAGGAGATGGTATCAGAAGGGTGTCTCTCCAGCAAACAATGAAAAGATTCCTTTATATTATATCATAGGCCATTGTAAAAGACCTTGAAAAATTGGAGAAATGGATTGGAAAAACATGTCATGCAGTGCAGAATTGGTAAATGGGACACACAAACTGGATTAGTCTGAGGCACATGAATAATGCTTCAGTTCTGCCCCATACTGGTGGTTGTAGGACCACGTCCAGTTTTGAACACTTGAAAGATGTGGACAATTTGGATGGAATCCAGAAAAGTGCAGTGAGAATGATTACAGATTTTGCAAACAGCACCTACAGGAAAAGATAGAAGGAATTGAGGTTGTTTAGTCTAGAGAAGAGCAATTTGAAGGAGAGATGGTATAACAGTCTTCAGAGACATAAAAGGAGAAAAAGAAGAATCTTTTCTCTGCAACCAATATCTAATGAACCTAAACTGGAGCAAGCAAAACTAGGTTAAACACAAGGAAAAACTTTCTCTGAGGAAGGATAATGAAGTGTTAGAATAAATTAGCTGGTGGGAAGCTACAGAATTTCCATTAGCAGAGGGGTGAGTGGGTTGTTGGGGGTTTTTGGGGGGTCATTGCGGGGGTTGGCTGTTTCTAAAAAACCAGGGTAGTCAGAGGTGTTGATCCAGCTTTGAAGTAGGGGATGGACTGGATCATCTCTTCAGGTCTTTCTCAGCCGTGTTTTCTGTGATGGTGTCTGAAGCGTGTAATGAAACAAAGTGCTGCTGGAACGAGGGGGTGGCATTTTTCCTGTCCAGAAACACCATAGGGATTCTGCTGTGTCCTCTGGTGAGGGGCTGCTCATGTCCTCCAGCATTTACAGATTGATTTGACATAGTTATTTGGGTCTGTTCCAGTGTTCTGTGAGTGATTTTCACGGATAAAAATTAGTGTGAGTGTATGAGACTCAAATCTGTTTCATGTTATGCTATGTATTGCTGTACTGAAGATTTTATTTCTATTTTCTACTGATAGCATGAAAATATTACATCATTTTGGAAAACAATAATCAATGCACTCAAAAAAAAAGCTCTGCTAGCTCTTTGGTTATCCTCTCATACCTCTTGTCCTTCCATCTTTTTTTCCTCCTGGCAGTTAGAACTGTTCTGCTGTTGACATATGTGATGTGTGTGTGTGTGCACTGGGCTTGTTTATACACACATGTTCCTTCCTTCCACTTCGGCCCCTCGAGGGAGGACACAGTTGTTAATTCTGAAATTCTGACCTGTATTTTTGATCACCTGTCAAGTTCACAATCTTGTAGAACGTTTGAAAGCCAGTGAACTAAATTGCTGGAGCCACAAGCCTCATTATGTCTGGGGGTTCATGGGCTTTAGTGCCTCTCTTTTTTTTTTTTTTTTAATTAGAATCCTTTACAAAAAGAGAATCAGGGAAGATCTAACTGGAGAAAAAAAACCCCATAAGCATGAAGACTCAAAGATGATCCAGGTTCGGGCAGCTCATGCACCATTTTAGAAGTTGTATTTCGAAAGTCACCTAATAAAAGCAATCCTCAGAATTACCCTGTTGGGTGCAGTGGTGCGTTATGCACCGCAGCGACTCCTTCCAGCATTTCCTGCTCAGGGCCGCTTACATTGCATCAGGCCGGAGGGCGAAGCGTTCTGCACACCCACTGACCTTGGTAAAATGCAGCATATCCTTCCTTCCTTCCTTCTCCATCCGGAGCACAGGGGAGTGTTCCTCGCCTGCCGGGCTTCGCGACCCGCGAGCTCCCTCTGCTGCTGGAATTTGTGAAGGTGACTCTGGGAGATTGCAGCTCAGCTCACACAAAAACGCGTTCCATAGGAGAAAAAACACCACCTGCCCATGCAATAGCTGGAGAGGTTTCTGCGTCGCAGGCAGACAGAACTGGAGTGCAGAAAGGAAAGCTGGGGTTAGGTACAACCTAACCTGGGTTTAGGTTATTAACATGTTGAAGTAATATCTTCATTTGTCATCTCTTTGGTGATCAGTCAAAATGCCTGAGAACCTCACACACTATGTTAACAGTATATATACTAATGATCAACAGAACCATTTCTGTACCAGTGCACATCTCAACTGGAGGATTTTACCAAAGCAAGCTTTGATTACACTCCAGCAGCTTAGAAAGAAATAACATGATGCTAATCCATTCGTTTCTTCAGCGAGCTTTAATCTCGAGTGTGAGGAATTGATGCTTGCTTTGAAATAGCCTACATAAATTACTGGTTTTCTTAATAGATGCTTTCAGAACCATCCGTATTATGATAAATTTAGTCTTGAAAGCAACTCACCAAAGACAACATAAAGTCAAGTGTAACATCCAGGATAACTGTGAAAAACCTAGTGCTACGAAAGTCACTGTTTCTTAGTGCTTCAATGCCAGGCTGTGGGAAGCTTTCCAGAGCTGCTCTGTTTAAGCAGCAGAGCGAGTTACCTCTTGCAGCCCTATCGGTATCGGACAGGGACGTGGTGTGACCTGCTGCCAGCTCCAGTGCTGCTTCCAACTGCAGTGTAGTCAGTCTCTGGAATGATGCTGGAAGCGTTCTGTAGTGAATGTGAACATCTCTGTAGCCAGCAGCCTTACAAGAGGGGAAGTCTTTTCAGGAACAAGTATCCAATGCGAACGTTGAGAACAGCTATAAGATTAATGCTTCATTTCTATTGCAGGAGAAAGTGGATGCTCTCAGAGCAGTATCAGCCATTCAGCTGTACAGGAGGGGACAGTCAGTGTGCACAGTCCAAAGAAATCAGGCAAGATTACTCCAAAATTTCACAATCATATGGTTCACCGTGTCTGGAAGGAATGCATTCTCAACAGGTCACAGTCCAAGTAAGGCAGCAGTCCTGATGGTTTTCTTTATTAATAATACAACGTACAGTTAACATTGTAATAGTTTTGCCTTAGGTGATGTTATTCACAGAATTCTTCTGCCACTAATCAAAGCTAATGATGCAGAACAGCATTGTCAAAGAAAATTTGTTACTGTGTTCAGCTGAAAACTCCAAACACTTAACAGTGTATTTGTGGTTGTGTATCTTAATTGTGGCATCCTTCGAGGTTACAAATCATGTGTCTTTTGCAAATGTTACAAAGCGTGTGCCTTCAGCTAGGTGTTTTCAGATATACTGATTGCACATTCTAGCTCCAGTTGTAGTTACTAGACTGAAAGGTGGGTGTGTGACAAGCAAACAAGTATGTATTTGGTGTTTAGAACTCTAAGGGTAATATCTGTAAAGCATTACATTACACATGTTGGACTAAAATTTCAATTGACAAGGATATGGTAAAGAGAGATTTAAAGTATATTCTTGGCATTGTGTGCCCTGAAATCTTTATTTTTCACTATTTGTGTGCAATTTCCTTATTGCATATTTGAGAAGAATTTCCAGATGCACTTTAAATTGCTTGCCCCTTGCTTCTTGTGCTCAGACTCCAGATGGAGCTATCTGATGTAGTGCTGCTGCCATCCTTCCATCTAAATCAAACTATAACTTGTAAGGTGAGGTAGAGGGAACTACTGTTAAATTCTATTTCAGCGATGAAGTAGAAGAAAGTAATTTATTTGAGGGGAACATATGTGAACTTATGCATATGTATTTTAAAAATGTTTTCCAAAAGGTGATAACTACTAAAATAAATTTATCTCCCTTCAGGAGGAATCAAATTACAACTGCAAATTTGGAAGAGGAAGTTCCTAACAATACTGTTTCTTGGGATTTTGTGGATCCGATCCAAAGAGTCAGTTGTTCTTGTTCCAGGTGAGCTTTGAGTAAGCATTTGTCATGCTGGAAGAACCCTTTGTAATTCAGAGGTACGCTTAGAAACAGCAGTTGTGTTTTAGCTGAGAGAAGAGGAAACTAGTATCAGAACTGTGATCATCACTCATGGTCAGGTAATTAATACACATCTCGTATCGTCGTCACTTGCAATAGTTAGCTTGAGGGGAAAAATTGATCCTGGACTAGAGAATGGAGGCTAGAATCACTCCCAACATTTCTCATTCATAATCAGCTGATCCTTCAGGCTTTTCTGAGGTGTGAGCTGTAAAGTTTGCAGTGGTAAGAATCATGATGAAGAGGGGCAGGAGCTGGGTAAGTTTCAGAGCATCCTGACTGAGGAATAGTGCTACTATCACTAAAACCACTTGACTCCCCTTATCTCTAGTCAATCTGCCACGACTCATCGGGCACCAAAAACCACCCAAGAGAATATAAAGCTTTTGCAACATGGTCATCTACTGTCAACTGATCAAAAAGAAATCACAGCTCGCTTACATAACACTTGGAGATGATTAAATTATCTGTCATCTTTGATGAATGCTTGAAGTATCAGTACTACTGACTCAGAAAGGGAAATGAGCACCACCCGTTCTGCTTAACCATTCTTAAACTTAGCCTAGAGATGCTACAGGGCTAGAAAAAACCAGTTTCCAGTGACACAGACATGTGAAACTGCTTTTATGGAAAGTTTTAATTGCTACGGTCATCATCTACTTAAAAGATTGATAAAGATATTTTTATGACTTAAAGTTATTCCTTAAGTATGCAGAGGTGTGTCATTCATCTGATCAAACAAACACTGATCATGCTATGCTAACCCTTGTGGGTTTGGAGATTGGTTTTTTTTCCTGTTTTATCTGCCAGAATAATAGTCAACACAACACCCAGTGATGTGGCTGAAATGAGTCTCTGCTTTCTGTCTGTTTGAGGCATAGGTGGTTTTCTTTTTCCTCTAACAGCGAGGCAAACTCAAGAATAATGTTGCTGTTAATAATAATAAAACTAATCTATTGTCTAGCCACATCCTTACTGTATTACCTGCCACAGCAGTCTCTGCAGAGCCTTCTCTGTAGATTGGACTGTACAGAGAAATGTAGGAATGTAGTGTTCTCCCAGTCTCTGAAGGGCTGTTGATTAGAAACCTTCCTTGTCCAAGACTGAACAAAGCACATTGTACTTCTTGTGTTTGACTTCTCCTGAAGCCAGTTCTTCTTTGTGTGTTTAGGAGAGATAAAGGGATGTGGGGGAACTGTGGATCGTACGGAGGGCAGAGTGTTCAGCCTGGAGACTCTGCTGTATCTCAAGTGAACTGTTGCTCTTCTGCAGCCTTGCTCTTTACCCCTATTATATGTTGCTTGTATGTATATACTCCAGACTGTGGAACAGGTCGACGTTCCCCGGTGACAAGTGGTAGAAGAAGAGGAAATGGCCTGAAGTTGAACCAGGGGAGGTTCAGGCTGGATATTAGGAAGGATTTCTTTACAGAGAGGGTTGTCAGGCATTGGAATGGGCTGCCCAGGGAGGTGGTGGAGTCACCATCCCTGGGAGTGTTGAAGAGCCGGGTAGATGTTGTGCTTAGGGACAGGGTTTAGTGGGTTTGATAGGGCTGGGAATGAGGTAGGACTTGATGTTCTTGAAGGTCTCTTCCAGCCGAAGCTATTCCATGATTCTATGTTCTGTCAGGATGCCAAGTGTTTCCTGTGCAAACCTGAGGTCCAGCTTCGTTTGGAAAGATGGGGAATTGGTGGACAATGGAAACCTGATTCTATGGATAGGTTCAGCTGCATTTGCAATTTCACACTGTCTTTTAACATCTCCAGTGATAATTATATCGTACCGGAGTTAGTAAACACAACAACAGGGAAATTAAACTATTACCCTTCAAATGAAGATGGTATCTGATTTCAAACAGCAATAAAAGTTGTCAGTGTAGCTGCAGAAACTGGACAGCTACTGTCATATAGATACTGGTTTAGCTATTGCTGTGCCCATTCTGTGTATTGCATAAATGGGAGTATAAACGTCCAGAGACGATCTTGGGGAGTCTTAAAGGGTTGTCTGGTACTCTGCTCAAATTCAGTCTTCTACAGACCCACTTTGTGTGCTGAGGAGCAGAATGTCTAAAACAATTTTCTGCGGTCAGTTAAAATGCAGTGAGTGATGGAGAATTAAGTCAACGCAATGTTACAAGAACATGCTTAAGGCAAATCTTCAGTTACTGGGGCATTAGCTCCACATTATGGGTGATTGCAGCTACAGACCATCTGCCACGGCAGAGAATTTGCAACATGTCCTGGTAACAGCAAAGCCCACAAAGGAAACCAGGACAATACCACGCGACGTGGATGGTGACAGGAAAGAGGCAGCAAGTGCAAGAAGTTGCAGCTGTACCATTTGACAGCTGCTGTGTACTATAAAACTTGGATGTTTTTATAGCTAAGTCATAAAAGCAGAATTTATCGTCCTCCTTCTAGTAGTGCACTTTGCCTGTGATCGTGTGGTTTATCTTTGGGAGTAAAAAGCATATTACACGTTTTGAAATGTTTGTTTCTGTCCTGGATACTGGTGTTTATAAACACAAACAGGGCTGGAGAGATTTCTTTTGCAGTGGTGTTAAAACTTCACGCAGGTATAAATATGAAGCACAATACATCTTTTAATTTCTGCTTAGCTTAAAAAAAAAAAACACCCAAAAAAGAACTAAACAAAGAACCCTGAACAACAAAAAAGGCCAGTGCAATATGGACAGAGGGAGATGTCTCTGTTGTGACATCCTTGGAGCCCATCACCTATATGCTGAAAATACTGGTTTAGCAGTACCCGAAGTACTAAAATTCAGTCCTGTGCTTCCCAGTCTCAAAGATACTGGATACAAATTGAAAAAAGCCATGTTAAAATATGGGGCCAGCACTAAGATTGTACATTACTGCGTTTTTTTGTTTGGATATTTTAAAAATATACAACTTATAAAAACATACTCATGCTTTTCCCATCAGTTGGTAGGTCCATCAGTTGTTTTGGTTTTGGACTAGAGTTGTACTTATTTTTCCTGAGCTGATATGGAGGAGGAAACTGGCAGGCAAGCATCCAGCCATGCTCTGCATCTGTGCACGGAACCGAACCAATTCTGATCTGTATCTAGGGTAACAGAGGCCGAGGAGCGCGCAGAGCAGCGCTGCAGCCCCACAGCAGTCACTTCAGCTGAAAGGCTGCCTTTCTGTAGGGTAATGACAACAACAGTAGCTTGGATTATTCTGTTATATTACCTTCATCTGAGCAGCACTTAAGTTTTTCTAAACATTAAATCTTTCCTTCAAATGCTGTTTTCTGCAGTCTGTCATTTTCCATTTTATAGGTCAGAGAAACTGCAGCTGAGTTGGCTGGAACGACCTGATCCAGATCAGGTGACTGTTCCAGAATCTGTTAAAAGATCAGGAGTAGACATAAGATTTCTCAGTGCTGCTTTTCGAATTTGGGGTTTTTTGTTTGGTCGGTGGTTGTTGTTGGGTATTTTTGATCCGTTACATCAGATAACGGTATAAACCACGCAGTGACTTATTTCTGCCTCTGCTTTCAGGCACAAGGTTTTCAAACAGCGTTGTGCTGCTGGCTCCAGCCGTCCCCCAACGATAAATCAGCCAGCATTCAGCGTGGGAACATCATCATCTTCAGCGTTGCCACCTCCCGCCTCTTCGAAGCACAAAACAGCAGAGAGACAGGAGAAAGGAGAGAAACTGCAAAAAAGGCCTATGATGCCATTTCACCATCGACCCTCTGTGACTGAGGAGCTATGCATGGAGCAGGACACATCAGGGCAGAAACTGGGATTAGCAGGAATGGAGCCCTCTTTAGAAGTCCCTAGTTCCAGAAAATACGAGAAGCCGCTATCTATACCTGCTAGAAATCCAAGCAAGCAAATTAGTATGAATCCTATGGATTCACCCCATTCCCCCACTTCCCCTCTGCCTCCCACACTCAGCCCCCAGCCACGAGGTCAGGAAGCAGAGAATCTGGACCCACCTTCCGTACCTGTAAACCCAGCACTCTATGGCAGTGGGCTGGAGCTTCAGCCGCTGCCCAGCTTAGACGATAGGACAGTCCTTGTCGGACAGAGGTTACCTCTGATGGCAGAGGTCAGTGAGACAGCATTATACTGTGGGGTAATTCAGAACAATGAGTCACTAGATATGTGGAGGACCTACAGTGTCCCATCAAGTGACGATCCCGAGTTCAGGCCGCCAGATCTTCCGTGTGAGAGATATGATGCCAAGATGGAAATAAACTCGGACAGCACCGCACTGAAAAGGTAGGAGGGCAAGTTTATCTGCATGGTGGCTCTGTTCAATTATAAGCATCACCAAACTCTGTTTACAGTTGAAACTGGAGCGGTAGAAGGCTTCCCTGTAACAACAAAAATCTTCTAAGCTGGAGCTAATGTTAAATGCTTCAACAGAAATGCGTAGTCTGCCTTATTTTATTCATATCTGGCTTTCTGTTGGACATTATAAGAACTGATAAATCCTTTTGTAACCTGTATCACAGTAATTTGAGCAAATGTAAGAGTTTTATTAAGCTTCTGTCTTATGGTCATTTACGAAAAGATAATATGTGTTGAGTTCTGCAGCCTTGCAGCTACAGAAATGCTCGGCTTTGAGTGAAATTCTCTTTATGGCTCTGCAGAGGCACTTCACTGTGTGTTGTCCAATTGTGTGGGTTTAAAGTTGCACTGTACCACACTTTCTGTAAATCACAGCTGATACTGTATTATGGGATACTGCTGCTTTTTTGTAAACCCACTGTTGGATCTTGGAAATTGATAGAAGCTTTACTATTAACTTCAGCCTCTCTAGAATTGGAACTGAAAACCCCAACAGTCTCTCTGGTCTGAACACAGAAAAAAGCAAATGCTCATCTTTCATCAGTGTTACTTGAGTAAAATTACAGTTAACGTGCAGTGTCTGTCTCTGTGAAGAGCACAAACTGCCTGAAGTGTAAGGAATTCTTAGCTGGTTTGTTGGGGTTTTTTTTCAGGGATGGATTTTCTGTTATGCAAAGACCTTTATTTGCTTATTTATTTATTTTTAACTTTGGCATGAGAATTTTAATTAAGTTTACGCTGGCCTGAAACTTACTCTTGAATTCTGGCAATGCGTAGAAAAAATGTACCAAAGAGAGTAGGTAATGAAAATGGATAAGCTCAAATTAATTGTGGAAGACTTTTCGAGTTACGGCAACGTTGATTCTGACAGTGACAGTGGAGTTTGCTAAGTTGAAAAGGTTATGTGTACTTCAAAGTGTTCTGAGTTATACAGTGACAAGATTAATTCTTTTTAATTGTCCCAAAGTAGTTCTTCATAGAGTAAGATGTTTAAGACTAAACGTAGGTAAATACAGCCTTCATTTAGGGAAAAACAAGTAGAGCTCACGGAGGATGGAGTGAGACGGGGGCTGCATCTCTGTGTGATAGCTACAGATCTTAACAGCTGGTGGTTTTCTTTGCTGTAAAAGGTACGTTTGTTTTGTTTCATGATGCCTTTGCTTGTTTATTTTTACTTGCAGGCTCTTAGCACAACCTAATAAACGGTTTAAAATTTTGGAAGAGCAGAAACCAGTGCAGACACTGAACTATCTTGACCCCTTGCCACTAATACAACAGCCTGGAGAAGGCTTGGGAGATGCTAGTGACCCTTACACTTTTGAAGATGGCGATATCAAATACAGCTTCACTGGCAGCAAAAAATGCAAACTCGGGACTGAGAAAGATCCTTTGAAAAAGAACAAGGTAACATGTAAATCCAGAGTCTCTATCATGAATGTTCTTACTGGACTTAGAGCAGCGTAGCACGGTATTTGTTCTGTGGCTCTTGGGAGGACACAGATGAAAGTCAGAGAGATTATGTATTTCTTTCCTGCACTGACTCACAGGAAAAAACTTCATTTCACTATGGTATTTCCAACTGGTGTTTGCTGGCACCCCTCTGAACCTGCTTGTATTTGAAGACACTGCTGTTGCAAGGAGTACTTCCTGCTTCTATATCTTCAGTTTGAACAGCAGCAGGTTCCAGATTTAAGCTAAGAAATAAAATATTTTGAGTCTTACATTCACTTGTAGAGATGAAAGAATTTCCTGGGCTTTTTGGTTTTCCTTGCTTGCTTGACACATCACCTCACTGCAAAGCTCAGATGTCTCCAGCCCAAGTTTAGTTTTCTTCCCTTGGGCAAAATTAGTGCAGCCTTCTGCTGTGAAGATTTGGTTTGAACATTTCCTTAGAGGTGGTGTTCTCTGTGTGAAAGAAAACAATTTGATCACCATTCTTTGCTCATCACTTGCCCTGTATGCCTGATAGTTCTTATGCATCTTACACATTATGGAGCTGCTTCGCTGTCTGGCCACTCACTCACATGTTTTTGTGTGGGTAGCCACCACGCTTCAAATTGTAGATGATGTGTTTTCTGGAGAAATGGAGGTGGCTAATTATCTGTACTGGCTGTAGGCAAAATCACCTGCTGTGTACGGGATCCTTTGTAAATCAGACACAATGTTACTTCAGGTTTCCGATAAACAGCAGTCAACTGTCTTCTTTCCTGTCTTTTTTTGTTGTTTTCACTTCTCAAAGCATTTAATCCGGAGCCCTGAGTTTGGCCTGACAAAGGAAAACCGTTGTTCTTACATAGCTTAAATTAACATTCGTTAAAAACTCTTGGATTTTCTTTGTATAGTCAGAAGATGGAATTGGTACCAAGGAAATCCCCGCACCGGGTCACTCTACACCAGTTCCTGATGGAAAAGATGCCATGTCTATTTTCAGTTCTGCTCCCAAGACTGGTGAGTGAAAGCTTTTTAATTTGCTCTGCAAAGCAAAAATACTCAAAGCTATGCAATAAAATGCAAAGGGAAAAATCACATACTGAACATTTTACTGTAACATAAGAGCTGTAGGCCGCTCCTGAGATGGAAAAATATTTGATTCTGCTTTTCCTTTTTACAGTAACATAATTATTTCATTATTTATGGGTTGTTTTTTTAAATAATATTAGAATCGAGCAGTAGCTAACTTCATCCTTTCCTGATTGACCTTCAGGGCTTTCTTAAAACTTGACTAGACTACATCATGGAAGAGGTGCCTCGGTGATCCTTGTTTGTCCCTGGCTTAGAGTGAGGAGTAAAACTGAAAAAAATGGACCTTTTTTGAAGTTTTGTTGTTCCCTTTCTCTTTGATAGACACCCGGCAAGACAACGCTGCAGGCCGAGTAGGCTCCGGTAGCCTCACACAGGTGACGGATCTGGCGCCATCGCTTCACGATCTCGATAATATCTTTGATAATTCAGATGAAGATGAGCTTGGTGTAAGTCTTTGTAAGACTGAGTGTTCTGTAGACTTAAACCTTGGCCAAAAAAAGAGGAGGAGGAGGATGAAATCCTAGTGGGGAGCAGCTCTCCCTAATAGATAGAGAGTTTCCAGGTAGGCAAGCTTGGATTTTACCTAGGAGGAATTAGCTAGCAGAGAGAAGTGTCCTTTTTCTGGAGGAGATCCAAGAGAGAGAGACCTCATCACTGTGTTTAATTCAGGAATATTAGGAGATCATTTAGGTGACATCAAAGCTTGTCATCTGACAGCTTCTCAGTCATGAGGGGATCCTGTGTTCAACTACCTTGCTGATGCAGTCATTGCATGGCCAGGCTATAAGAATATTTCCATAGGTAAAGCAGTTGGTTTAGAAATGCAGTTTTGGGTCCTTAGCTCGGGTCTGTATTAGGTGTTTCTTTAGGAGTTATGGAAAAGATTCTAGTTTCATTAACTGGGGATTTGTTCTTTTGCCTTGTCTGAGAAGCTGCCCAAAGAAAAATGAATCCAACCTCACTGAATTCCAGTAATTCTCTGAAGCATGTTTCTTTCTATTCCTACAAGCAATTTAATTTCAGTGCAGAGAGGGGATAGTTGCTGAATATTAGGAAATACAAAAGGAACAGCAGATTTACATCAGTTACCAGGGTCGGGATCAAGACACATGGAAAGGCAAAGATTCAAATAATTACTATTTTGAGGCTTAATCTAATATGGCCATAATGATACAGAAGCTGATCCTAAACTGACTGATAGTAGATAATAGCATTTAAACTGTCTGGGTTTTGGCAGTACTTTTCAAATAGACCAATTTATTTACCACTTCTCCCTGTTCTGTGGTTCCACACAACCTGCACTTAATGCTGTTGCAGTTAATCTGCAAATCTACTAAAAAGCTGTGCTCTCAAAAGAAAAAAATAACCTTTTTCTATGAAGTTGGCCTGGACAGACATCATGTTTTTCCTGTCTTAAAACTTGCCTGTGTTGAGCTGTCTCTTGGGGTAGCCTGTTTGTGACATTCTTACCTGTGTCGTGTTCTCAGTGTACTCCAAACATGGAAGTCAGTAGAGTACTCGCATTCATTTCAGGCTCAGTAATAACATTTTTGATATCATTTATGTGTATATAGATAATCTATATTGGGGGGTATAGACAGGCAGCTACTTCAGAGGCTTTTTTTTCTGTTGTTTTAGCATTGAGATATGTGAGAGTAGAGGAGTACACTTCTTTCTTGTGAATTCTCATTCCGAGAGCTTTCCAAATTTGTAATAGCTTATAAATTCTAGTATGTTTTTTATATATATCTCTATCTTTAATATGGTTTGTGATTATTCTGCTTTTAGGCTGTATCACCAGCTCTTCGGTCATCGAAAATGCCTGCAGTAGGGTCTGAGGAACGCCCTGTGGGGAAGGATGGGAGAACAGCAGTACCTTACCCACCAAGTAAGTAGCAACAAGTGATTACCAGTTTGTTGACAGTTAAAATCTCCTTACAGCTGCCATAGGAGGCTTACAAAGTCACTTTTTCAGGACTAAGAGGTCATGTGCTTCTTTTGTGATGTAATTACCAGATGCCAATATTAAAAGAGGATAAGCAGATTTTAATGAAAGCAGTGGATGGTAATAATAGACATAGATGTTTTAATGTGCCTACTGAGATTTGGGATGCTTTTCTTCTGACATTATTGTCTTAGATTGGAAGTGTGGGAGGGATTTGTTACAAATCTTCATTTAGAAGCTATCCCCTCTATTCTCAATTCAGTCTTTAATCTCAGTCACACCATTACCATATCCCTCTTTAAGTGTAAATCAGTCTTTTTAAAGAATTCAAAGAATTTAAAGCTGTGACTTGCCAATTGGCCATTATGGTGCAGCCTGTCTTGGAAGAAAACTACATTCAGCACTCGACACATTCAGACTAAAAGCACCTTCAGGGTTTACTGTAGATGTGGAAGTGTGTGATGAAAATGGAAGAGGTAGGTTCTATCCGGAGATGCACTGTAGACCTTTTACAGGTGGCTATGGTAGAAGTGATGCTTCTGCTGACACTAGACATCTACAAGGAAGGCTATAGGAGGAGTGCAGGAGGTTTAGAAAGTAAATTTACTGTGCTCAAAATGTATGAAACGCAGATTAAAACAACAGGGGTTCTTTGTAAGGACTATGTCAACAACCATTGGGAATGGTAACTTTTTATCCTCTGAAATAAACGGGGTTTCTTGCACCTGACAGGAGGTTGGAGTTGGGGGTGTCGGGCTCTGCTCCCAAGGGACAAGTGACAGGATAAGAGGAAACGGCCACAAGTTGCCCCAGGGAAGGTTCAGGTTGGAGCTGAGGAACAATTTCTTCCCCTGCAGGGTTGTCCAGGGCTGTCCCAGGCTGCCCAGGGCAGT